>JACVRA010000361.1:10617-207661 GCA_019828545.1 Paracamarosporium sp. OC-R06-R3 | reverse complement strand
TTATATGCGCAGCTCGCTTATAAACACGTTAGACGTAGAAACATTTCAAGCATCAAAACAGTGTTCTAATCGATAGAAATTACGTTGTTATACAATATCATTCGTTATCTGCTGTATCGTTGACATTCCCGCACTGGACAGCGAAATATTCGACTTCTGCATCAATCTGAGACATGACTCCTCGCTATCTTCGCCAAACCATACATTTGCAGTGACCTCAAAAAGGGGCTGTCGAGCAGTCCCATATAAATCCACAGATAGAAACTGTACAACATTCGATGCGTAACTCCACTCTAGAACCCGGAGCCAATCCACTGGATCCCACACCAGGCCCAACACCCACTCGGCCCAAAGTCAATATCTCCTATAAGCTTAACGGCTTAGTAAAGGTACAGCATTCATTGCGCAGCTCTGCTGTGGTACCGACTCACTAGGGTCCCACGCCGGGCCAACACCCACTCGACCAACACCCACTCGGTGATACACTTTGAGACCGGTAAGGGTTCATAGAGCTGGAGGAGCGGAATGCCACAGTTACTTTCTCGTGGAAGCCGGCCATTGTAAATGTAATTGGTGATGATACGTGTAGATTGTTGATGTGTTTCTATCTCCATTAGTTAGGTGCAGTGTGTATGGCGTCACAGAGCTTACATTGCCAATTCTAGCCCGTTTGTATGATTTCAGGTATATAATTGTATTCTGTTCTTCTCGTTCATCGTGTTCTTGTTGTTTGGTGCATGTGTGTTTGCGGGATTTTTGTAGATGCTGAGGCTTTTGTGAGCTTTCATCGATCTGAGGGGAATGGGGGAATGATTACATGGTTCGTTGTCTGAGTGGAACGCACTGTAGGTGAAATTTCGCATTGAGGTCTGATGGAATAGGTGACTTATCCTGCGGGATGTAGAAACAGGTGTTTTTAGGTATATAAGACGTGTTTATGCGGGATTGTGAAGTAACTGCTGGGTCGCGTGTGAGCTACTATCAATATGAAAGGACAAGGAGAGAATACTTACATGGTTTGTTCTCTGTGTGAAACACACTGTAGATAAGGCTTCTGATTAAGATGTGATAGAATGGGTAAATTGACTTGCATGAGTCTTATAAAACGTGCGTGACATGACTTGCGTCATAACTTTTAAAAACTTGCGTGATGTGACTTGCGTTGCAGCTTTGAAGAACTTGCGTTGCTTTTAAAAACTTGCGTGATGTGACTTGCGTTGCAGCTTTGAAGAACTTGCGTTGACTTGCGTCGTAGTTTTGAAAAACGTGCGTTGACTTGCGTCGTAGTTTTTAGAAAAAAACTTGCGTTGACTTGCGTCGTAGCTTTGAAAAAAAAACGTGCGTTGACTTGCAGATGCAAAGCCGAATAACTTTTATAAACTTGCGTTGACTTGCGGGAAGTAGAGTCGAGTAATTTTCATAAACTTGCGTTGACTTGCGGGGCTCTAAAGTAGTTGCTGAATGGCGTGTGAGCTATCATGGACGTGAAGAGAGATGAGAGCATACTAACATGATTCATAGTTTGAGTAGGCCACACTGTAGTAGAAACTTTCGACCAGGTCTATATTTATTCCTAAGTTATAGTCAGAGTACTTGCGGTAAAAGGACAAGATACAAATTAATTAATGCAGCAGCAAGAGTCGTAGTGAGAATCGGGCACTTCGGGTTTTCAAAGACATGATGAGTAGATTCAAAATGCATGCGGGTTCTGTTGATTCAAGAGCAGGCTATATACGTAAATTTTGGGTTGGGTGGCTTCCCTGAAATTCGTCAGCTACGCCAGGAGGAATATTGAAATGAGGTCATGTCATCGTGAGTTGGGAGGGATCATCGTAACGCGGGAGGGACCTGCATCATCCTATATTTCTATGCCTACTTGCGTTTAGGTCTTATTTTAAGGGGGAGGCTAAACCTCCTAAAGGATACGCTAATCGTAACGTGTACTTAGCGCCATATCATCAACATCGAGCTGTCTGTCTTCTCATTACTTTACTCTACAACAACAAGAGTTGGTATAATATTTGAAAAGATAGATTCATGAAGGAAATACAGTGCCCTTCTTTTGGTAGAAAACTAATGAGAAAAGCCTTCTTATTGAGATAAAGGTGTTTGAAGAGGTCGATCATGATCTAACGACTCCTGAGTTGGGAGTGTAGACAGGAATTCGAGCGACACTGTGATATCATCTAGATGACGAATGTTCTGATCACTGACCTCGGGTCCGGTAAGGAACGTGAGTATCCCGCCCTTGCTCGACCATTTAGCGCGTGCAGTGAGGTATGGTATGCTGACAGTACGTCATACGATTCAAGCCGTGCGCGATCCTGAGGATTCCATGAAATTGCATTGGGCTCCGGCACGCTTACCCTGCTCTGACATCGTGGGTTCGAGGATACACATTTGGTCTCCTTGATTCATTTTCTGTTTCATGAACGCGACAGTTTTGAGGTTCCAGTATAATACATACCATACTAGCAACTCAGGCTCCGTGGTGCTACATCGAATGGGTACACTAGCATCCGGAGATGCGGTAGCACCTATAGCAATGGCTGAGGCGATGACGTAAAGAGCCAAAACAATCCTTTCTCGGGTGCGGTCATTTAGATACTATCGGGTATCCATTTATTCTGGCTCTTCTCGGTGGCTTGAAAATCATGGCTGTAGGAGAAATTGTCTTCTATACTAATGTGATAAATAGCGGACAAGTTATATCTGGACGTAGTATTCTTTGGGATATGTGCTGCGAATTTGTGCTTCTGGTCTCGTGGGAGGAGCTGGAAGTTGTGCAAAGATATACGAGAATGAGTCGAACTTCCTGCCATTGATTGGGTCAGCGTTCGGCATTTTTGGGTGAGGACTGAAAACCACAAGACTCTGTCCACCATCATCAGCCGGATATCGTGTCAACCCTGAATCTAATACAGACTTTGATGGGAGTGGAGCCATCAACAACGCCTTTCTGCGGAGAGCAATTGCCCTTCACCTTGGCGGATCGCGTCATATTTTTTGAGCCGACGCAAGCAGTCTGCAACCGATAGAATCCTGATCTTTGCGAGAGCCGAGTAGCATGATCGTGTAGCTCTGCCTTCTTGATGTTGGAAGAGAATGGTATGAGGTTGTGGCTAACCGGTTCTTGCGGTAAGCAACAGTTACTGCCTTGTGGAATCGGAAGGAGACAAGAAAAGTAGATGAAAGCATTCCTAGAACGTGTACCAAGCGCCGCTGTATGTATGACTTGCTTCGGAACCAGGGCGTTCCAGGAAGGTTCTTAGCACATGCTGTCAATTTGCGTCAGGGGTAGCTGCATGCAACGGAAGTCGGGACATTGCTTCAGGGAAGCGCTTGGGTACGAGCGGATGATTGTCCCCGGGTTTCTAACCTCCATAAATTCTCGCTACTGTAATCCCTGAGCCTTTCCCGGAGCAACTGTTAGTCTAGATCATCTACCCCTCCTTCTGGTATAGGAGGATAAGTGGTGGTAGTTCTTTACAATAACGCCATAATGGTACCACTTTGAAGCATGAAAGTTGTTTTTCAAAGAACTGTCGCGTATGGGCAGCTCTAAGGGAAATGGAAGGTGAAGAGGGATCTGGGTTGCAGGCACCAGGACGTCCCCTGCTTTTCCTGTATCTACCCGCACCTGCTTCCTACCGTGTAACCTACTGTGAGCTTGCCACATGCAATAAATCGTTCAGTCACAAATGTCAGGTACAGATGGCCTTGGACCTTTCATCGTTCTCGGTAAATTCCGTTTCCCCATCTTCCGTCAAGCATGGCCAACTATCAAGCGACCTATTGTACGGCCGGTATAGTAGAAGCTAAAACTTGGGCTGGCCATTGACTGCCGACTTGGCGATGCGATTCCAGCGTAAAGGGTTCTTCATGTGTTGTATCTGTGCAACGCAGCGCAGATCCGGGCGCGTACCGATCGCCCCTGGAGAGTCATCTTGATCTAGACCGTTCTAATGTAGCAAGCACAGAGAAGCTTGATGCGAGTTGTGCTATGTTTGAGTTGACCATAGATCATAGGAGAAGTATATGGAAGTGCAGTCCCATGCGACTAGGGAACATGTCTCTAGTTCGGGCTGCTCTGAACCCTATTGGCCCCCGCCAAGCTTCCCTGCAATTGCATCATCCGCCAACTGTCCAACTTACCACCTTTTCCGTCTATCCTTCGGCAATATCCTGCCCCTCGTATCGCAATGTCTGCAGCGAAAGGCGTCAATTCGGAATCGACTTCACAAAGAGGCAGGCGGCTACGCTGCGCAGCGCTTACGGGCATGAGGAAGAGACATCTGGCGGGCAGCCAAGACCCGCGACGCGCAACCCCATGTGCTAGATGCTACTAGCATCTGGGGTGGCTAAAACATGGCCCAAGTGACCGTCAATCTCGGAGGCACGATTGACGAGCTATTGTCGTCTTCTCAATTTGCATAGGCGGAGCTTGTCAGCCACCTCATCATACCGTTCAGTCACAGCTTGTACGGTACTGAAGGTCGCTTCAGACAACCTATTCGGATCACGAAACCGAACCTCATCTCAGCCTCGTTCGTATCAGTTATCCTCGTAATCGCGTTATCGCGCTGTGTGTAAGGCCCCGGCTCAAGTAAATTGATCCGCGGTCCGACTAACCGTAACAAGGAGGAGCTTTGACTTTACGTGCTTTTAAGCTTAAGTTAGTGCATCCCTAGGTCATCAGATCGATGTGAAGGCTTCCAGATGGTCGAGCCCTTTACCACCTGCAGGATTGGGCGCAGTCAAGTTATTCCACGCCGAACCATCCACACATTCCTGAAAGTGAAGGGCTGGAATGTAATCGCGCTTGGCTAGGAGACCCCTGAAACTGCGTGCGTTCAATTGGTTTCGACGTACATCACGCCCCTTAAAATCAGAATGGCATGGAGATGATCGGCAAGCCTATGAATTTAACCATGGCCTATCATTTGATCCCAAACAAACAAGCGAAACAGGACACTCGCCTCTACGAACATGGCCGCCCAACACTCCCCGAGAACTGTAGTTCTCCTGTCTGACTTGAAGTGTCTACGATTTCGAGTTCATTATAGCCCGGGCCATGACTTACGCCACTGGCTTCATAGAAACAATGACGGTTCGTTCCGAGCTTGTGGATGTCTGTGGCCAGGGGATATCCGCATATCTCATCCTCATCTATTCCATTCTAGGGTAACCTTCGCTTACAATCCAAACAAACAACCAATAAACTTAAGATCCCACCCTTGCCACAGCAAAGTACCCGTGCTTCTTAGGAGAAGCCACTGCGATGGCTTACTCCAGACCCTCTCTTGTATTTCCTCTGCTGCATTGTCGCCTTATCTGGCCAGGGTCTTGAGGCTTTGCCGATCGTGCCTCCAGCCCGAGATCAATCTTCCAGGCACATCGCCCCACAGCAGTAGCTAAGCTCATATCCTAGACCTAGTAAGTGTCTTAATATCAATTGCTTGGCCAAGCCTTGGGCGGGTGACATTGTGCTGTCCCAGTCTTCGTCTAGAGCACCTCGCTGTCAGTTTGCTGTCAATGCTAATGTTGTGACCAGGGCTTTTACCGCCGGGCTACCTTGTGCGACCTCCCATCTTGGGCAATCAGATAGCTCCACTCTCACGTTGAGCCGCGGCGTCGTTGCCGAAGCTTCTTGCTGTGAATCTGTAGACTGTCCGACACGCGATACCTTTGGTGCTTGATTACTAGTCCGTTTTGGAAGGTGCATCGCCTGTCGTTATTCACTCTACTCTGCCACAGTCTGGCGCAACAGCTATATAAGGACCATTTACATCGCAGAAAACAGGCCAGGCAACAGTCACCTCGGTCTTCTGCTCCTAACATCGACCTTCACTCCAACTCACCGGCTTCTTCGTTGACAGCTCTTCAAGATGCGTTTCGACTTCATCACTCTC
Organism: Paracamarosporium sp. OC-R06-R3; assembly: GCA_019828545.1. NCBI lineage: Eukaryota > Fungi > Ascomycota > Dothideomycetes > Pleosporales > Didymosphaeriaceae > Paracamarosporium > Paracamarosporium sp. OC-R06-R3. The sequence goes on along the minus strand of JACVRA010000361.1, from coordinate 201,749 downwards.
GCATTCCTGCCTTTGGTGCTCGGTGCGCCAGTCGTCACGCCTCGCTCTGGTCAGGTCATTCCCGGAAGATATATCGTCAAGTTCAAGGACAGCGACTTTGTGACCTCGGCTGTCAACAGCGCTCTTGCTCTTCTACCGAACGCCCCAGCCCACACCTACACCCTTAACAACTTCAAGGGTTTCGCTGGTGAGCTCAGTGATGACCTTGTCAAAGTCATTGCTGCTCTTCCCAATGTCCGTTAACCCGATTTTTTTTCTTCCCTTGGTTCGTTTTAGTGCTAATTTCCTGCTCAGGTTGAGTACATCGAGCAGGACGCCATCGTCAGAGCCACCGTCTGGGAAGAGGACAAGGCCCTTGACAAGAAGGCTATTGTGACTCAGACCGGCGCCACCTGGGGTCTCGGTCGCATTTCGCACGTCAACAAGGGTACGACTTCCTACCTTTACGACTCCACCGCAGGAGCCGGTACCTGTGCCTACATTATTGATACTGGTATCTACACCTCGCACTCCGAGTTCGAGGGCCGTGCCACCTTCCTTGCCAACTACGCTGGCGATGGCTCCAACACCGATGGCAACGGTCACGGTACTCACGTTGCTGGAACCATTGGATCCAAGACCTACGGTGTTGCCAAGAAGACCAACCTCTACGCTGTCAAGGTTCTTGACTCCAGCGGCTCTGTATGATAACCCTCCAGTATGAGGATTTGATAGAACCTCCAAGCTGACTATAGCCTAGGGTACCAACTCTGGTGTCATTGCTGGTATCAACTATGTCGCTAGCGATGTCAAGACCCGCAACTGCCCCAACGGCGCTGTTGCTAACCTGTCTCTTGGTGGCTCCAAGTCTACTTCCGTGAACTCTGCCGCCGCTGGCGTCGTCTCTGCTGGCGTCTTCCTGGCTGTTGCTGCTGGTAACGAGGCGCAGTCTGCTGCCAACGTTTCCCCTGCTTCTGAACCTACCGTCTTCACCGTTGGCGCCATCGACAGCAACGACGCTTTCGCTTCCTTCTCTAACTACGGCTCTCTAGTTGACGGTAACGCTCCTGGTGTTTCTGTCCTTTCCACCTGGAACAACGGAGGCACTGTAAGTTACACTACCAGCCACGATTCAGTAGTAAACGCTAAATTTGGCCCTAGAACTCCATCTCCGGAACCTCGATGGCTACTCCTCACGTCGCTGGTCTCGGTGCTTACCTCTTGAGTCTTGAGGGCAAGAAGACACCTGCCGCTCTTACCACCCGCATTCAGTCTCTTGCCACTAAGAACAAGATTACCAGCATCAAGTCCGGAACCGTTAACTCGATTATCTACAATGGCAACGGCGCATAAATGTATTGCGTTGAGAATGAATAATGTTTAGAATGCTAATAAGCATCATCATGCATGTTAAAAAGTGGTCAGAGGTCTTGCAGACAGGAATATTGGGTATATAACTTGAAAATTCCTACGACTTCACGGCAGGTGTTTGTGGGTACAAGTCATCAATTATCAATCGAAGCATATTTTGACCAGTAATCTTACTCTCCCGCTATTTGCCTTGTGGCTTTCCTTTTGCATCTATTAGCGCAGGACTATGCTTCAAAGCACCGAGCGTACGACACAGCACGCCCCTTCAAGCTGACAGCTACTGAAGCCACGCCGCTTTTGGTGCAACCACCGCTAAACTGTACAACAGCAACAAGGCTGGGTGTTTCACCTGTAATAGTTTTGGGCTAGTCCGATGAAGCAGGTACCACGTCGTCTAACGTTACTCTTAGAGTATGTGCTGTTCGGCGACTATGTCAGAAGATGTAGTTCTCTGGATCAAAACGGTGTGCATGCCGAGCAGATTCTAATGTGGTGTAGCGTGCGAGCAAGCAGGCTGAGGGGTCGTTCTGGAAACCAGCCATCCCGATCATTATTCCGTGTCCAAAAATTTGACAAGTTTGATGGGTCTGTGCAACTTGCTACTCAAGCATGATCTGTCGTTGAATGGGAGACAACAACTGCTTCTTGATGTCGTTTGATCTTGAATGCTTACGGGGAGATGGCGTGTGAAACATATGAAACTGTCTACTTCCAAATATGCACCAGACAATGGTTCAGTGGCTTTACTTTGAATCATTGTCGGCTAACTTACTTCGATCTTGCGATGTCTATTCATTACATAGCTCTCATAGGCCGTTTCAGGTCGTTCACAATTGTTTGGTCGATAAATCACTTTGACAACTCGCTGATATCTTCACGGGTATGGCTGATGATAATGGTATGATCTGATGCAGATCAAGTATATCTCTAGGCGAGGGTTAAATCAAGCTCCTTCTGCCGCTGCAGAAATCACGGCGAAAAGGCTTCTGTGGTCTTGACATGGATCTTGCGACGTTTCATGTCACTCGGTCGATCCCGTCTTGTCTTCTATGCCATAATCATCCCCGGATCATCGCAGTCCCCATATTAATGCACTTGGTAAATTACATGGCCAGGGTGCCCAGTCTTCCAATGCTTGTTGCCGGATCTGCATATCTTGTATCAGTGCCTACGAATAAATAGACAGATGGACGCGGCATCGAAGATTTTTGATGAAGTTTAATATAGGTTCGGGCGTGCGGCACGTCAAAACTTCGAGTGCGACAGCCCCATATTGGGGGCCTGCTCCGGATCCGATGTTGGGGGCAGGCTTGTGGAGCTCTTTATATTGGGAACCGGCTCGAGCCCAACTTCCGCAACACCACATTTGAGCTTGCGATCTACCTCAACCGCGTCGACATCAGCCGCAAAGTGAATTTTGCATTGGGATGGAGCTTCGAAAGGATGTTCAATACCGGCTCGGGCGCCATTGGCCTTCCTGGACCACATCTTAGCATCTAATGCGCTTCGTCGCAAGTGGCATGACCATTATCGCAAAACACTATCACCGTCTTGAGTTTGCAATATGCGATGGAACTTACGACGGTCATGGGTCCACGTTTGGAGAACGCAAGGGACAGCAAAGGTCATGCAGCTGAATAAGTCAGCACACAAGAGCTTCGACAATCGAGAAATGCATTTGCGCTCAAGGAATGCCATCCTTCCGGCTATCTTCACGATACATTCATGTGAAGTTTCCTGTCGTCCAGCCATCGCATTAGGTCCTCTGTTAAACTTCCGCCACGGCAAAGTCACCACCCGTCAGATTGTTGACGTGGACCTGGTTGCCAAAACGCGACGCCGGCATGCGAATCGAATCTGGATCGTGTCACGCATCCGCCGCGCTCACATTCATGACCAATGGATGTTCGAACATCGTCTCCTGGCAAGGCGCGATGCCTGTCAATAAGCCCTCATGCAGCCAGCAAGCTTCTTATCATCACCGCCTCCAATAGAGAAAGGACAGCCGAGTTGCGAAGCGAACTCTGACCGATACTCGGGGCGCACATGAGCAATAAGACCCTGCGGCACGGCGCATTTAAGACATTACCTTCGACTGCGAAAGCGAGCGTGTTGGAATTCCCAAGTGCCTGACGGCGCACATCCCTCGGCGTGTTTTTCGCGACCTTATGGGGATTTCTTATGGGGACTCAGTTCTTCTTCAGTACAACATGTCTCTACTTTACCTGGGCGGAGCAGCATTACCTTGTCGATGTATTTCTTCCAATTCCTAATGGTGAGGAGGTATGTGAGTTTTCCAGTAGGGAAGCGGATACGAAGTCTATTTACCTTCCTTCATGAGGTTTCGAGGTATGTCTATTCTTGTTGTCCGGCAAAATCCGTTATAGCCTACGCTCACTCAACAGGACGATCTATTGCCCATACCGCACCGAACGGTTTTGAAAGCCCGAACATTCGCTATGCCCTGCGGTAGCAATACTTGCGCAGTTGCGCACGATGATCTTCGTACACGTATCTCCACACACAAACGGAACTCCCTGCGCATCACACGTTTCGACGATTCGAAGGTTCAGTTATTCTTAGGTTCACGCGACATGCACCAGGTACGCTGATCAGGGACTACGCCGATCTTTCTATGGACAATGACCCGACATTCCACAACTCATTACCTACCCTGGCCTTGACGCTGGTCGATGTTACAGCTGGGTACCATGCTAACGATCCGGCATCGAAGCTCCGGAGGGCTGAAGCAACACCCACCTTCCGCATCCCATTAGAAACAAAATGGTGCGCATCAACTTTCCAATTCTTGACGCGCATTACCGGACGTTTATCGCACGATGGTCCGTGGCAGCGCCTGCAGCCTAGCCGAACAGCATGCAGGTGAGCGGGAACAGCGATCAGACGAGATTTGCCCCTCGCTACATCCTGATCCGCTTTGTTCCCTACCGTAGTTGATCTACGTGATCTACGCCTCTACTTTGACTCCTTCCTTCTATCTTACCTCGAATCGATGCTACAGGTGGCAAAGAAAGAAAATCATACTGCTCAAGACCTACATGGAGATGCAATACGAGCGTGGATGTAGCAAGCATCGCACAACTTGCCTAACGTTCCGACCCCGCGTCCAGGCGTACGATGTGCTAAGCTTACAGAAAACACGTCTTATCCTCTTATCTTGCCGTCATGGCTTGGCATGCACGCGTGCGTTATTGCATGTCTTGCGGCAGAGTCCCGTTCTGGTAGGTACTCGATCCATCCCAAGTCATGTTAAGCTTTTGTCTTAGGCAATTGATTGACAAAGTAATCTCAGGCAACACAGCCTGCTCTTACGGCGAATCAGACTTCGATCGGCATGTCTGAACAGGACATCATCCCTGCATGTTCCAAAACACCGGAGCAGGCTAATATATTTCGTGCACAGACCACCCCTTGAGAAAGAGACGCACGAGGTCTATCCCCACGTTCAACAACACCTTCATCCGAGCCCGACCATGTTGCACTGCGGACCTTGCTTTGCAAGCTAGCCTGTGACTAGACGCTCACCGGTCTCTTGTCGCCAGAATGACTTGGCAATTTATTGCGAATCTTGCTCAAACTTGGCTCTTTCGAGTAAATCCAGCAGCTCAATCTTTGGTCCATGCTGTTGCAAGTTGTTATGCCTTTTCAAGACCAAATACAATCTTCAAACGGCAGGACCTATGGTTCTAGGTTGTACTGGGTAACAAGCAAGCGATACGCAAGGAGAAAGGGAAGCATCCAAGCACTCCAACGTAATCTGGGGAATCAGGTTTCGCAGGCGTTATCGCAACCTGTGATCGACCACTTCTGCTGCTGACTGTCAAGTACAATCCTGGACTGTTATTGAATTGACAGGCCTTATCTGCCGTCGACTCTCGCCACTCACAGTCCGGCCTTCGGCATAGCCGCGTTTGGATCATACATCTTGTCGGTACCGTTACCAGAGACCGATATCTTTCCGGTCTATTGCTGCATCTTGGATTGGTACTAGTCGTTGAGAAGGGTAACATTGAACTATCCATTGGAACTCTACCGTCAGGGTCTTTCGCACCATACTGCTGGTCGGATATAGGCATTACCTTTAGCGTGGAAATACTTGCAGCTAGGCAAAGAAACGTCACATCAGACCTTGTGGTACTGTGAAGTAGCTCTACTGCAACAGTTTGTCTTCGGTCTTACTAACTCACTAGATTGTCCCGTATGCAGCCAAGACCTGAGATAGGTCCATTGGTATGTCACCTCTGACTCTCCAAAACGAATCGACATTGTGTCTGACACCGATAACGACCGCTTCACATGCGCTGAACGTGCTTCCGCGATAGCCACACCTCCCACCGCCAGCTACAATATACTATGTGAGATAGAGGTGCCGGTGTCGGGATGGTCGGCAACTCTTACGAGGTTCTGTGACTACGGTCAACCACTGGCACATGGCTGATGGTGCAGCCTGTGGTTGTGTGATGACCCCCGCAGATGGCATGGATCGGCATCCTGCCGGACTGTGTATGGTCTGTCCTGGGGTAATCTAGTCCTCGTTGTGTTATCGCCTTACCATGTCAGAGTATCTGGCATTGCCTCGACGGACCACAAAAGCTGAAGCGACGTGCAGGTATGTTGGCAAGATTACCACTGAGGAAGGTGGGAGAACTCGGTGGAGGCACCTGCTCATTACGAATGGCATAATCTCAACTATAAAGGGCCCCTTGATTCTCAAGATTTTCATCATCAGCCCTCAGTTCATCACAGTCCCTCAACAAAGCTCGAAGTTGTTCACTTCAGCTAGATCCTGCCGCACTGCCACTTGTGCCATTTATCCATCTACAAGATGTACACCTCTCTACTTCTCGCACTTGCGCCCGCTGCTGCCCTTGCAGCACCACTCCTTAAGCAAAGGGATGCTATCCCAGGCAAATATATTGTCAAGTTCAAGAGCAACACAGTCTCTACTCTGAGTTCGATCAAAGCCGACCTTGCCTCGGCTCCCGAGCATGAGTACTCCTTTGGTGAATTCAATGGATTCGCCGGTACACTCTCAGACGCAGAGCTTGCGAAGCTCCAAGCATCAGACTCTGTAAGCTAGCCCGAGGCTCTCCGGGATATCATACATCCATCCTCAAGCGTGCTGACTTTCGTTTCGCAGGTCGATTACATCGTTCAGGATGCTGAGGTGAAGGCTTTCGAGATCCAGTATGAGGCGAATGCTCCATGGGGTAAGCCGATGCGGGTTCGAATATGGACATGCAGTTCCTAACAGCAAAACCAGGTCTTGGCCGCATCTCACACGTGGCGAAGGGTAACACTACCTACGCCTACGACTCATCGGGTGGCGAGGGCACTTGCAGCTATATTATCGACACTGGAATCCTCACCACTCATCCTGAGTTTGAAGGACGTGCTGAGTGGCTCGACAACTTCACCGGTGACGGTAACGACGCTGACGGCTACGGTAAGCCAGTCTGCTCCGGCTATCTTCCGGCATTTCTAATTCTCAATAGGCCACGGCACCCACGTCGCCGGCACCATCGGCTCCGTCACATACGGTGTTGCCAAGAAGACTAAGCTTTATGCTGTCAAGGTGCTTGACAACTCAGGCTCCGGTAGCTACGCTGGTGTGATTGCTGGAATTGACTATGTCGCGAATGACCACACTACTCGGGACTGCCCCAAGGGCTCCGTTGCCAACATGTCCCTTGGTGGAGGCAAGAACCAAGCCGTAAACGATGCTGTGAGTCAATTTTCGGGAGCATTTTTTAGCGTAGCAGGATTCTTCTGTCGCTACATAGAGTATATCCGGATTATGTAGAAGCTAACAATAAGTCAGGTCGCTGCCGCCGTGGCCTCAGGTGTCTTCTTCGCCATCGCAGCCGGCAACAACAACGGTAACGCTGCCAACTACTCCCCTGCATCAGAGCCCACTGCTTTCACCGTCGCTGCCTCCGACATCAACGATGCAAAGGCCTCTTTCTCCAACTATGGTGCTCTCGTCGATGCCTGGGCCCCTGGTGTCTCTGTTCTCAGCACCTGGAACGACGGCAGCACTAACACCATCAGCGGCACATCGATGGCTACTCCCCACATTGCCGGTCTTGCTGCCTATCTTTTGGGTGCTGACCTGGCTACCGTGGACACAGTGGGTGATCTCATTGTCGAGCTGTCCACCAAGGATGTCCTCACCGGTGTTCCAGCTGGAACCATCAACGCTGTGGCCTTCAACGGTGTCACTGCCTAGATGCTGGACTCCGATGACTACTTTACGTGAGTGATAGATATCAGGGCCACGAAGACGACTATCACGACTTCGACGACTTCTATTCCGAAAGTGGTATCAACCAATCGCCTAATCTATTGGTAATTCTGGGGCATCGCAGGGCGGATTGTGGCAATAGTAATCATGTGGACAAATTTGAACAGGCTAGCCTAATGAGTAAATCATAATGATGTTCGCTCAAGCGCACTCGCACGAACGGTCTAAACGTTTCATTGTGTGCTTCTGAGTAGCTTAGCCCATGACTCGCTACCAAACCTACTACATCGTCGTGGGGATCTCTACCGAGCCAGCCTCCCCACAAAAAGACAATGACGCTTTTCTTCGCTCTTGCCCACAAGCTTCCACTCATGCAGCTACCCCGTGCCTGAACATGTCCTCTCTTCTGCCTGCACAGTATGGACAAGGATCCTATTGCTGCATCCGTGGTGAACTGCTCGAACTAGAAAGTTGCATCTAGAATCAACAATCGTTCAGGTATTGGCAAAACCCATAAAGATATACAAAGAACTGAAACTCCAAAGTGTCTGCAACGATTGAACAAATATATAAGTTAGTTCCAATGCTGAGCCGACCATACAGATCGATATAATACCCCGATAGGACCTATGCAAACAAGTGGCCAGCCCAACACCACCGCGTCATCCGCAAAACACCACCCATCGACCCCAAACCCGCAAACCTACACGAAAAAAAAAAAATCAAAACCAAGAAATCTACTTACGCCTTCAAAAATTCGTACACCGCTTGCCGAACCTACGCTCAGTAACCGGCTGCGGAAACACTCCGCCCTCCAACAACTGAAACAAATCCCACTCCCCCGCGCCACCCTCAGTTTTGAAATTCCAGAACACCCAGCCCTTCGTCTTAGCTTCGAACGCATCAATCTGCGTCTCGATATACCTGCGCACATCATCTTTCCATGTCTGACTCCAGTACTTGACCTCCCCGCTGAGCCCCGCACACGACCCCATCCACCAGCTATCTTTGTATGTCCCCTCGCGACGATTCCCTTTTCGGAAGCCGTTGAGGTGCGCAGCGCAGTCTGTCATTGCGCCTGACCATTCTCCGATTATCATCCATTTGTCTGAGGCGGCCCAGAAGTCTGCTGCTTCGCAGATGGAGGTGAGGTGTTCGGCGGGGGAGCGGGCGACCTCAAAGGTGTTGAAGATTTGGTATTCGTGGTGGTCGACGATGACGTTTTGGGCGTTGTTGTCGGCGGGCGTGAGGAAGTTGTTTAGCCAGGAGGGGCGCTCGAAGCCTATGAGATGAGTGCATGTCTCGATAATGTTATGTGCCTGGGAGACTTGCCGTCGTGTATCATCAGTGGCATGTCATTGTTGATAAGCCGCAGGTTGTAGTAGCTGTCGCGGTAGAATTGCCTCACCATGTTGTCGTCTAGTTTATCCAGAAACGGTTCGTTGAGAGGCTCGATTGCGATGACCACGTCCTGCATTGAGGCTTTGGCGTATTTGTCTTCCAGGATTTTGAGCACCTTGTGGGTATTCGGAATGCTGTCGCCTTCTCCCCATTGCGGTTTGTCGAGTGTATGACCGCTGTGGTCGAACCCATTCTGAGACTTCGGTGCGCCATGCAGGTCGATGATTACTTTCAATCCAGTTTTCCGAGCCCAGCCGATCGCCTTGTCCAGATACGGCGCCGCACCAGACACGTACTCCCATTCGATTTCGAGAAATGACCAGTATCCGACCGGGATGCGGACAACATTGAAACCGGCCTTCTTGATCTTCTGGAAGTCTTCGAACTTCACGAAGCTGTCCCAGTGGGTCTTGAGCGCTTTGCGACATTCGGACTTGCCGATTTTTTGACAGAGAGACCACTCATCGCCGACAATCCAGTCATCACTCGAGTATTTCCAGAATATGGACGGTGTAATGAAGCTAGAAGGATAAGCATCAGAAATAAGAGAAACTTGAGTGTAATTGCATACGGCTCGAGCACAAGCCAACCGCCAATGTTGACGCCCCGAACCTTGTCCGTGGTCGAACTCCAATTGTAGCTAACGCGCCGCTCGTTGAGGGTGCTAAGAATTTGTTAGAATTATTAGTTTGGTATGAAGTTGCATACTTACTTCAGTGGTGTTGCCATGGCGATACAGCATACAAGCGCGAGTATGTGTATAACCGAGATGTCTGGCATCGTGACAAACTGAATGGTAACTAAACAAGATCCGAAAAGGTACAACAAAGAAGCGAAGGTTTCAACGAAGCGAGTGTGTGTTCTTGTAAGCGGTGTTGCTGAATGAGTGCGATTCCTGTCGACTGAAAGACATTGCATCGATCAAAGTTAGGAGGTATGCCAGAGTCGAGATTTCCTACAATCTAGTGCAGTAGCGTGAGCAACGTATCATGATAAGAAATTTCGCACCAGAATGGAAGGCACAGATCGAGCAAGGGAAGTCACTATCTGAGCTGTGCATGCCGACCATTCAGAGAAGGAATACGCCAACGCAAGGCCAAATCTCCCTGCACAGTATAGTAATTACCAAGCTACCACCATTAGCCAACAAATTGATGAGTAACCTTAGTCTCTACTAGAATCCTACCTGGCACCGCATCGGCATACACAGTACCAGCTCCCTGCGGATGAATATAAACCAAAAACACCATATAGATTAACTATATTACCAAGCAAGACATCAGGGGGAATCTCATACTTATGCAGACACGACAGCCAAAATGAGAAGACCCCAAACCGTCCCAGGCCCCACTCATGATCTACCCTGCCAAACCCTCATCAACCATCCCCAACCGAACCCGGATGATGCGATAGATCCACCAGCCGTGAGCCACAAACGCCACGTAAATGCACATCAACGCAGAAAGAACCGACGACGTTGTACTTGCGGACAAGCGACTCGTATATATAAAAGGTGATGTGACACACATCACTGTTGAGGTCTCCCGATGCCTTGTTTAGCCTGTGAGATATGTCAGCAAGATGATTTAGATAGATGTGTGGCATGTGTCTTACCTTCATCATCTCAATCCTCTGTTTCAAGTTTTGCGTCACTTCAGCGGCACGCTTCCAACTCTCCGCCCCAGCAGTAGGCTGCCTTCCTCCAATGCCTCCAATGCGGCTGCTTGTCGTGTCTGCAGGGCTAATACGGCCTCCGCCGCGCGAGGATAACGACGAAGTCCCGGAACGTGCGTCTGTGTCTGCGCGAATAGGACTCAGCTTTCCGCTCAGACCGCTGCCAGGACGGTCAAAGTTTTCCTTACCTTCGCCGCCTGGACTTATCGGTCCGTTCGCAAAGCGATCCCTTCTACCATAGAGGCCTTGGCTGCCATACCCGGAGTCGCCAAATCGTCCAACACCGACACCATTGGTATCGGTGTAGATTTGATCGGAGAGGTCTGTTGGAGGTGGAGAAGTTGCGCGCACTTGCCGGCTGAGCTCACGCTTTAGGCGGTCGACTTCTCGGCGTTGGTTTTGCACAGTTTGTTCGGCTGCTTCGAAGTCGGAGCGGGCGCGGACAAGCTGTGTTTCCTTTGCTTTGATGGAAAGTACGTCTCGGGTGTGGTCTTCGATCAGTTGAGCATTTTGATTTTGCAATTCGTGGATTTGGGAGGTCAGCTTCGTGCGATCACTGCGTAGATCCTCGTTCTGCCGCCTTAGCCTCTCCACTTCAGCTCGAAGCTCCTCAAGCTCGGCACGTTCCACGAGGCTGATACCAGCAGGGGCCGGAGCAGCCACCGGAGCAGCTGCAGGCTCAGCTTGTGGCTTTCCTAATGGCCGACCTGCTAACCCTCGGCCGGCACTAAGGCCAAACTTAGGTTGCGCAGGCGGTGGTGCAACTTCTTCCTCAGGAGGTGGCGATACTACAGGCCTTCGTGGCGATGCTGCAGCAGCCGAACCAGGCTTCTTCAACCCACCCAAACGCGAAGGGGCTGCAAGTCCGGACTTGGGCGCTCCGAGCTTCGAAGCGCCAGGTCGGGATGTAGGTTTGGGTGCTAAGGGCGCTGTGGGTTCCTCTGCAGGCGGTGGTGGGGGTGCAGCAGCAGCCGGTGCTGCTTTCTTGACGCCAGCTGGTCGCTTTCCTGGCATAGGCCTCTTACCAGCAGGGGCTGCAGCAGGCTTTGGAGGCGGTGCTGCGGCTTTCGGCTTATATTTGGCCTTGACTTCGGCTGCATCGTGAAACTCTTTGATCTTAGCTTTCCGTATATCGTCAAGACCATCGAGATGAGCATTCATCATGCGGTCTCCCATGATTTTCCACAAAGTACCGAAAACTTCGGCACCGGCATCTCGTTGAACGGCTTGCGATTCGGTCAGTAATTTTGTTGCCGCTTCTGCTATCGTCTTGACCTCGGCCTGAGAGGGAGCCTCTCTGATGGTCTTCAAACATCGTACCAAGAACCGTGTCGATTCTAGCTTCACCTGAGGGTTCTTATGCTTCAAGAATTCTACAATTTCCTCAAGGCACTCCGCCAAGGAAGACGAGGCGAACACTGCATCCAACGCACTTGCGAGGGCATCAGCGACCGTTTGTTTTTTCTCCTTCAAACGCTCCATCATCGGGTTCATGATTGTAGATCGATATTTGGCAAAACTCCTTTTCAAGCCCTTGGCTAAGAGCTCGACGCAATTCGCGGCTGTAATGACAACCATAATGTTGGCATCCTTCATGGACTTGGCAAAAGTGCGAACGAGTTCATCAAACGGTCCTTCGGCGATCCTAGGGACGTCAAGAACCTTGTGTAAGTCGTCAAGGGCCTCTTTTCGATCCTTCCATTTGGACGAAGCCATCCGTTCATTGTAGTCCTTTGGTATCTTGGCGACGACGTCGATAGCCTCGTATTCTGGTTCGAGGTCAATAGCTGCGTCCTCCTCCTCTTCGCCCTCGTCCTCGTCGCCACCCGGCGCGGCTGCCGCTGCCTCCTTGGCGGCTTGTTGTGATCGCAGCAGTCGCTCCTGCTTTGGCGGCGGCTCATCTTTCACCTTTTCGAACAGTTTGTCGAGATCTTGTTGCTGCACAGGCTTCAGGTCACCCCAAAACAGGGGCTTCATGGCGTCCTTTAGCCATCGGTAAAACTCTACAGTCAGCTCCTGCGCCTTGGCTCGGACGTTCTTGTCTGCATGCCCGTAAACTTTGGGCAGTGCTTTCAGAACAGGTTTTGGCTCTACAGTCTTGCAGCCGTATGCGTGGTATATTTGCGCAAGGGCATCCAGCGTCGCCGCGATAACCTTCGGCTGCTTATGTGACAGGATAGGCAGCAATTCTTCGATGACCGGATCTGGCTTGTCTGTTTCAATGTACAGCATCAATGCTTCGAGCGCATTCTGTTTCGCAGCGGGCCTCGTCGATGGGAGACCTTTTTCGGCGATCGTAGCAATGGTATTTTGCCGTGTCCTGCGGCAATGTTTGTTAGCAATGCGTGGAAGGCCGGACCCCGCGATAAGACCCCATACCTTTGGCAACCGGCAGCGCCTGATATCTGGAGGAAGGAGCATAACGCCTTGAGACCTTCCTGTTGGGCGGCAACGTTTGAGTCGCCGACGACGCCCTTCCATATGCTGGCATCGTTTATGAACTGACGAACGACGGGATCTGATTCGCTAGCGGCGAGGTCGAATTCCTTGGTCGCGGCTTCGTAGCCTTCTTTCCTCACTTTCCAGTTCTTGTGTACGAAGCGATCCGGAAGCGGGAGCTTGCTGAAGTCCTCCTCGGCCTCTGCCATGGTGATGTGCGGGCGGATTCAAAGTGGGGTATTTCGCGCTTGGTGGACTGTCAGACGACCGAGTCAGTTGATGGCCTAGGTAGAGAGGGTGTGTGTTGACCAGACGAGAGAGAGAGAGGCAGTGCTTGAGTAAACCGAGGCTCTATGTACAGCGAGTGTTGTAGCGTGCGCGTAGCGTGTGCTGGGAAAACAAGGCCGCAAACGGCAGGCGCAACGGGGTGGACTTACCGTCTAGCGGGGAGTGGCGCACGCTGTGAACAATGGCGGTGCGCGTTCGATGCCGGTCTGGAAACGACCAGAATGGTGAATATGTGGTGGTGAAAACTGCGGTATGTGGTGTGCGAGTGTGGCGGCATGCGACGCAAAAGTTCGTTGTCACTGCTGTGTTGGGCTTCGGTTGTCGCCCAGCAACGGCACCGGTGCGCATCATTGCCCATTGCCCACCACCGGGCCCAAGACGTGACATCCATGCCTCCTGTTCACTAAAGCTCTCCACACCTGTCGCGTCACCGTGAGGACAACTCAGTCACTGCTGTTGCCCCTGTTACGCCCTCCGCTCGCTTTCAGGCCCGCTGTCTCTGCTCTGCCGTCTCTCCACGCACTCACCGCACTTCGCCCATGCCAAGACTTGGAAACGCTCCCACATACCACAGATAAACCTTTCGTCACCGGACCCGCCTCTGTAGTGAATGGTCGCCGATAGCGGCGATCCCGCCTGAGCGCCCAATTGCGCCGCCATGAGTGCGATATTGACGGATCGACAAGCCGAAGAACTGTGAGTGCGCAAGCAGGTTGAGATTGCGGGCAGGACACTCACACAATACGGGCAGGAACAAGGCTATAATAGCATATTTGGGCGTGATAGGCGCGTCCAAGACAGCTGAAGCCTTCCGAGAAGAGGCGAGCGTCCCGCCCAGCTTCGACGATGCGACGCGGAAGAAGTACGAAGGCCTCCTGGAGAAGAAGTGGACCAGCGTAGTGAGGCTGCAGAAGAAGGTCAGTAGTCCTCGCTGCTGCCCATAGGGCATATCATTAAGGCATACAGGTTCTCGAGCTTGAACAGCGGAACACAAGCCTCCAAGGCGAGCTCGACTCCACGACCCCCACCTCTCTCCTTCGCAAGAACCAAGATCCGTCAAGCTGGCTACCCAGAGCACCGGCACGCCATACTTTACAATCACATCGCTCGCCTATAACCTGCGTAGCCTTCCACCCTATATTTTCATCTCTCGCTTCCGGGTCGGAGGACACCACCATCAAGATATGGGACTGGGAAATGGGCGAGCTGGAACGGACAGTAAAAGGGCATACCAAAGGCGTGCTAGATGTAGATTTTGGCGGGCCGAGGGGAGGAACGCTGCTTGCATCATGCTCCAGCGACCTCACCATAAAGCTCTGGGACCCGTCAGATGAATACAAAAACATTCGCACGCTTCCTGGGCACGATCACTCTGTTTCGGCCATCCGATTCATCCCTAGCGGGGCCGCGGGTTCGCCTTCGTCCGGCAACCTGCTCGTTTCGGCCTCACGAGACAAAACTCTGAGGATATGGGATGTCACGACAGGATACTGCGTCAAGACTATAAGAGGACACGTTGACTGGGTGCGAGACGTTGCTCCGAGCTTCGATGGGCGGTGGCTGTTATCTGCGGGGACCGATCAAACTGCGCGCTTGTGGGATGCCAACTCTGGGGAAGCGAAATGCACATTTCTAGGCCACGAACATGTCATCGAATGTGTCGCAATAGCTCCACCAGTGTCCTACGCAAACCTCGCCTCGCTTGCAGGTATCAAAAAGACGCCGCCTCTCAGTAGCTCCGCTGAGTTCGTTGCCACCGGCTCACGAGATAAGACTATAAAAATCTGGGATGGACGAGGAACGCTGATAAAAACGCTTGCCGGTCACGACAATTGGGTTCGTGGACTTGTGTTCCATCCCGGTGGTCAATATCTCCTTTCTGTGAGCGACGACAAGACGATACGCTGCTGGGATCTCAAGCAAGAAGGCCGTTGTGTGAAAACTGTCTCTGACGCACATTCGCACTTTGTCAGCTGCATACGATGGGCGCCAAATGTCGTCAAAGACGTGCCCGTAAACGGAGAAGCGGCGAATGGCGTCGCGACGAACGGAGTAAATAAGAAGAAAGAGGAAGAAGCTGCCAAAGCTGGGATAAGATGTGTGATAGCAACCGGAAGCGTGGATCTCAACGTTCGCATATTCGCTTCTTGATCTGGGTCACCTCTCGTTTCGTTCGAACAGAGATTTTACCATGTTCTTTGGCAACGCTCGACTATACCGGCCTAATATTCGATTCTTTGAAGCAGACTTTCACCTATCATGGGGACATGTTTTGGGAGCTTTTGGAGGCCGTAATCTTCTTTTGGTGGCATCTCTGTGGCTTCTTTCTATATTCAACGACTCTTCATGGATTCATGTAAGCATACCCAGTTTGCATTATCATGCGGCGTCGTCTGCGGAATTGGCGTGCATAGAAGGGCGTTTCACGGGGCGGTGGATGGATGATTTATAGCTGAGGCGCACTGAGGATGCTGACCGTAGAGGAATATTATCACTTTGTAGTATCTTAGCACTCAAATCCGATCAGTTATGTACAGTTTCTTTATGTGCACGGCAGTCCTGGTGTTACCTCTTAATCGGAGTATGCAGGCATGAACGCCACATGATGCAGCCTAAGCGTTGGCAAAGGATCTCAGCCTTGCGAGTGCGAAACACCCCACTTCCATCTCCCACTGCTTTCCCACGTTTCGCAACCACCCAAGTTGAGAAGGCACATGGCGGAGCCTGTTAGCATCGCAGCCGGCGTCAGTTCCGCTCTCAAAGCACTTTTACTAACAATAGGTTACCTCAAGGACATTGGAGGAGCAACCCACGAGGTCCAAAATCTCATCAACCAAGTAACAACCGTAGAACTTCTTCTCAAGTCGCTGAAGGCAAGTCTCAAATCGATCTATCGGCCCGAGGAGTTCTACAGTATTTGGAGCCATACGGCAAAAACTGCGGTAAAGGGGGTCAAACATATTGTTGATGAATTGAACATCAAGTTAGGGTCCTCGCGCAGAGGTTCCAGATTGAGCCTTTGGGGCAAGGTCAATTGGCCGCTGTCAAGAGATGAATGTTCAACATTGCAGCAGAATCTTCAATCGTATCTGCAGATCTTGTCGATGGTGCACAATAGTTTCATGCAGTAAGTTCATCTTGATAGCATGGCTGAAAGCAGGACAGCATCCGAGTGCTCCACCTGAACTTTCGCTTCGCCTGTCGCGGAGATGACTGCATTCCGCCCTGGCACTAGGTAGACACGTCCCTAACTATAGATCGGACTGACTTTGATCAGAGGGGACATGCAGACTGTGTGCCAGTCGACACAACGCGTTGACGATATCTTTTCGGAAATCTCATCGATGCCCACATTCTTTGATGGCCACTCTTCAAATTCTTCTTCGGTGTCTTCGCAGGGGACGATTCTACCCAGCGATTCAGCTTCCCAAATCGGTAGAGTCAACGAACGTTTACTCAAGTCGCCGATAAGGCAAAACACCCAAGAGCAGTTGCCGCCCCCACCTACGTGAGTCTGAAGAGCACGTTGCCTCTTCACCTAGAGATTAATGAGTTGCGACCGTAGTCAATCCTTCCAACAAATAAGTTTGACTTCTCCTACATTACCCGCTCCTCGCTACGCGTCAAGCTCTAAACAGACGGACCCGACTTCGCAAGGGCTGCTAAAGGGGTTACTTGGTCTCCGCAACGGTCGAACCTCCAAGAAGTCAAGCTTAGATTCCGACATATCAAAAATCCCAAAAATCAGAACCTATCCACCTCCGATTGAGGGAGCGGGCGAATGGGGAAGATGCTACACCATGTACGCATATATTCCGTTACAATAACGTTGCGCTGGCCCCCAAGATTACTGATTAGTATAGTCTTGATCGCATTGAAGTGACACCTTCGTCATCGCCTGGCAGCGACTGGACTAGTCTTGGACCCGGAAACATCGAGATAGTAAAGCCCGTCACTGGCCGACACCTCTGGCTGTTTTTCCAAAAGGGGACTCCTATGGAGAACAGATGGACATGTGAGTTTTTATTGATGAGGATGTACACAACGCTTATTGTTGTTACAGTGGATCCCTTAGGAAGACTTCCGGATCCGATGGCTGCGTATCTGGATGGCGTATCGAAGGATCGTTTGGATGTTCTGGTCAAAAGACCGGAGTACGATACAATGGACAATAGATTCTTCGTGAACGATACGGTGTGCGATACGATAGGCGATGGATACATGAAAGCTATGATGGACAACGGATACTTCGAGGAAGCGGACCTAACGGACAACTCAGCAAATGCGCTAGAGGCGGTGAGGTCGTCGCGAGTTGATTTCTTTGAAGTCGGTTCTGGACCGTTAATAATATACAATGCGCGGCCGGACACCAAAAAGAACAGCGGCTGTGAGGACTTGCGGCTGTACTTCTCTAGAGGAGGTATGTCACTGATCTCTCATCTAGACCAGATCTGCATGTCAAATTGACTCGAAGTGATCAACAGCGTACAAGAAACCAAAGTTCATCGACTTGTTCCGGGGTCATCAGAATTATGTGTTGAAGAGTTATGGGCTTAGGCAAGATCAAGCGAAGCGCGAGGAAGAGAAGCGCCAATATGAAGAGATGATGCGCCCTCAGCAGGAGCTGCTGGCACAGCGGGCGTCGCAATTTAAGACTCGAAGGCCTAATTATTCTTAATGTTTTGTAGTAAGCGCACAATGGATCGCGCTGTTCTAGATCTTGGAATTCGTAGAAGCGTACTGCAGCTAGTTACTCAATTCATTTTCGGTATATACTGCGCCTTATCTGAATAGGAAAGCTAGGGACGCACGTGCTCACGCATCGCCAGCTGTCATGCTTCGGCCGCGTGCCACATGACCACCTTTATTTGATATACTGAATGCAAATAGTACAATACATGTATTTCCAGGTTATGGAAAAAGAAATGCTAGTAAATAGCTAAGAGATTATGGACAAGGGAGAATCACCGATACGCGCTAAGGCTTGGCCCAGGCGCGGACGCGGACCCTGGTCGTTCAAGTTGCCCGGCCGTCGTCACTCCAAGTAGGCCACCTACTCTCCTCCACCATGTCAGAAGCTGCCGCGCAGTACAAGAAGAAGGATGGCAGGATCACCGTCTCCGCCGATGGTCGCACCGTGTCATGGAAGGCGAACGGTGGAGACTTGGCCGTACAAGTAGACATCGCGGCCATCACCAGTACGTTTTACCACGCAGCAAAGAACGGTGCGAGCCACGCAGCTGACAAGGTACTGCCTAGATCTCCAGCAGACGCCCGCGACCTCCGCAAAAGCATCTATCAAGATCGTCGTCCAGCAGCCCGATCAGACCGAGAACCACACCTTCACCTTCACATCCGCCGCGGCTCGCGATGACCAACAATCCATAACTGGAGTCCTGCGCAAATGCATAGAAGACTCCAAGGCCAAATCGGCCGCTGCAATCGCAACACCTGCCGCTGCGACGCCCACGCCTGCACCGGACAATGGTGGTGCTTCGGCTGCCATGACGATGGCGCAAACGTTGGTAGGCGTGCCGAAGGAGACGGAGGATTTATACAGTGATGCGAAACTGCTGGGTGACATTCCGCTCCAACGATCACTCTTGAACTCGAATCCCGCGCTCCGTCATCGATTCGACCAGGCCCTTCGCGACAAGCCAGATACGATATCTATCATACAATTTTCCAACCAGTTCTGGGCCACGAGGGTGCATCTGCTCAGGTCCCATGCTGTCGAGAAGAACCAAGGCGCGGGCACATACAACGTTCTATCTGTGGTCAAACCCGTACTGGATGGCGGTGCGCAGACGCTCAACATGAGCAAAGAGCAGATTCAACTCATCTTCGCCCAACACCCGTTGGTCAAGAAGGTGTACAATGAGAATGTGCCACCTATGACGGAAAGAGACTTTTGGTCACGCTTCTTCCACAGCCGTCTCGTTAAGAAACTCCGAGGGGAGCGTATCAAAGAGGACGTCGATGCTGCAGATCCCAAGTTGGACAAATATATCAATTTCAATGAATCTGCCGACGATGCGCCCCAGCTACTTGTCACTTCTGTACCCCGTTTTCTTGACGTTGAGGGAAATGAGCAGAACCACAGCCAACGGCTCGGCAACCGACCAGATACTAGCATGCGGCCAAGCACAAACGAAAAGGTGCCGATCCTGCGTGTACTGAATCGAATGAGTGAAAAGATGATGGCAGAAGTTCCACCCTCCGATGGTGCTGATCGTCATGGACCCGCTGGTATGGATGAAGAGACGTTCAACCAACTGCAGCTTCGCGACCTACAGCGCGCAGCCAATGACAACCGCATTGTGCTCAAGCTTCAGGACCAAAGCCAATTCTTCTCTGCCGGACAAGGTGTACACACATCAAGTAGTGCCGCGACATATGCGAAGCGAACGCCCACTCAGGTGTTGTCCATCATGCAACAAGAGTTCCAGAGCATAAGCGCAAGTCAGGCACAGAACGGCGGCATCAATCTACAGTCCGTTACTGGCACGGAAGACGACAGCAGCAGCGAGGAAGAGTCAGACACAAAGAAGACAAAGGTCGGGAGCAGATCCTCGCGGACGGCGGCCGCTTCACAGATTGTTAAAGCGATCCGTCAGCGCCAGCGGCACGGCGACGACTTTCTCACATCTCAAGTCACCTTATCCAGTGAACAGGCACGCCAGCTAGGCATTTCTGAGCAAGTTTTCGACAGTATGGCCATTACACACAACACCACCGTCGAGTTCCTGCACTACTTCTGGGCAGTGTACTACTCTGGCGACGCAGAGCGTGCCAACGAAGTAGCCAAGCTCATCGAAACATTGGACAAATCGCTCGACAGGATCAAAGCGGTTGCCGATACAGCTGAGGCCGAGCGTGCCGCGCTGGTTCAAATGAGAAAACAAGAAGCTGAGCTGTACACTCAACGCACAGGAAGAAAGCGCAAATTCGACCCTAACAGCATCAAAGGCGGTGCCAAGGTAGTGAACGGGCTAGTGGAACCACTGGTACGAGCTATCAATGCCGCAAGACTGCAATATCAGACTGCGCTGCAAGAACAATTGGCCCAGAGTCAGAGGCTGAATGGGCTATGATGGCATAGGAATACCTTTTCAAGGGCTTGATCATGGGCTCGACGTTTTTTTGGAGCACGGAATGGTGGCTGGCACCGTTATGTGTGCCAGGACACATGGTCGGACCGTACATGAATGAGGTGGAGAGCGTGGATATCTTTGTGCATTTGCATAGCGACGGCGTTTTGTCTGGACACGGATAGCATTGTAGAACCCCCACATTCTCCGTCATTAAACCAATTTGGCAAAGCTATCTATCCAGCCATCCGGGTGTGAAGGAAACGCTCTCCCGGTTCCCCGGATCCAATTGCGCAATGTTTAAAATAGAAGCAACATTTCAAGGATCTAACCGGGAGCCCAGCCTTTTCTGGGGTACAGCATAGTGGCTGGAGCCGTATTCTGTACCAGGATATACGATAGTGGGATCATACATAAAAGAAGTGGAGAGTGGTGATATCCGTAAGGATAGGTCTTTGTCCGTATGCGTAGCGATGGCGTTCGGATGGCATTGCAGATCCCACAAGTCCTCCGTCATTAAACCGATTTGGTGCAAGATCTCTAGCTACCAGGGTGTTGAGATGCTCTGGTCGTTCCCCGGACCCAACTGCGCAGTGTTTGTAACGGATAAGCCAGCGCCAACGTCGGACAGGGCCCTGGATTCGCTTGGCTAGCCGTACCGAAGCACCGACGTCGCCGGGTACCTTTTGGTACATAGCTGTTGCGATTCGTCGGAGTTGCTATCCGGGGGAGCGCTCCAGTCCGTGCAAGATTATGTATAGGGTGCGTGTATCCGATGCTCGTAATGAGGGTGCTGTGTGCGAGAAGCGTTGCGTTAGTGTTGCGGGTTTCATCAGTTGGGCGGTCGTAATGAGAGTTCGAAGCGGTAGCTAGTGCTGCGGCTTCGTCACTCGGGGGGATAGTCTGTTTTGCTTGGCCTGTTGTAGCGGCGGGAGGATGCATGGTCGGCTCTGTGCATGGGCATGGTTAGGGGAGGGTTTAGCAGCTGAGAATGGGATTGCTGGGGGAGCGTTGCGTTAGTGCTCGTGGCTTTGTCGTTTCGTGCTGTTATTTGTTGTGGAGGTCTGAGGATGTCGCTAGGGTAATTGATCGGCCTGGTGCGCATGCTTGTATACGGAGTCTGGCCCGGTTGAGTGGCTGTGGGTGTCATGGACGGAGAAACGCACTGCCTAGGGAATTTTCTCGAGGTGAGACCCTGGTGGACGCCTTAGAGAATTGTGTAGTGGGTCTGTTGTATTGATGAGGTCATGGTGCTTTGTGTAGAGGAGATAAGGTTTATGCTGGTCTACGCTGGTCCTTGGTTGTGTTGCAGACATGATATATATTAATTCGAGATTCCCGCTTTAGGGCGTACTGAATCTTGGTCAGGTTTCTTGTTTATGAACCCATCAAAAATACGTCAGACTCAGATTGTACTCTTGATCAATTCTCTGTGTTGTTGCATACGTATTGTCGCTATGCCACCTGTGGTAAATGGAAAGCCTTGTATAGGTGTTTGGACAAGTGATACAGAGACTCTTTCCATCGCAAGACTGGTCAGTAGCCACATTTCGTTTCATTATCATGATTACGTTCAATCTGTTAACCTTCCCGGCTTGGAAGTGTGAAGTTGCAGTTGAGGTTGTGTCTGCGCTTGCTCGGTCGTAGCTTCCGCGACTATTGTGATCGGCCCCACTCGCCTCCCGGTCCAGCCTGGCAATTTGAAGCTTGACTCCACCGCACTGTTGACATCATAACCCACTTCAAAGAAATCCAGCAGAACACAACTCAACAACAACTAGCGTGGTCATGTCACCGTCAGCGAGGACGTACACATTTAGGTACATTGGTAAACTGCGGGCGTCCGCCTTGTCCTGACGAGTACACATGATCACAACGCGTAACTACACAGACCAGACGACAGCACACGAGAAGTGTTCTTACGAATATCCGCTCTGAACTTTGTATCATTCAAGCTGTTCCAAAATCAAAGGAGATAGTTGAAGGCAGAAGATGAACCTACGCGAGCGACCTTCTATCAGGCCCATATAAACTGTTTTTTTCTTTTGCGGCTGTCCTTGCAAATCGAAAAAGTCCAGAGTCCAAAACCGTTGACAAGGCAGCAGATGAATGAGATAATCCGTACATTGAAAGATACTGAGAACCGAAATCATTCCAAGGAAGTGGGTGGCTTATAGGGACTATGGAGCCATACGCCAACTACATGCTCTTTTGTCCGTATTGTTTGGGTCACATATATAGTAATGTGACACTTAGTATTCGTATGTATGAAGGTTTCTGTTTGTTCGGGAGCTCATCCGTGTGCTTGTATTGGCACCCAAGTTTGTCGCATTAATGAAGCACTGTGCCCCAGTACTGACCATTTGGTGTGCCTGGGCAGGCGTTAGCTATCCTATATTTTTCACAATGTCCTCAAGAAACAACCTACCTCCATTTCCGGTACCACCTCCCATGGAACCATGGCCGCCAGCTGGCTGCTGTGCGGCCGTCTGGTTGTTCCGATTGTCTCGGAAGCGAAAACTATGCCACAGAAACCACTCAGCTACCCAATTTTCCTCTTCGGCGGCTCTCCATCGACCCATTTGATAGTATGGCCTGGTATATTCGCTGGCCGCCCGAACAATGTTCATTGTTTCCCTGTGTGTAGCAGTCTCTTGGAGATCGTCCCATTTGTACGGTGCCTGGACCCCTCTTTGCTGAGACAATCTGGTCAAGCTGTTGTAGTCACGGCTCAACCTGTCCCTACCAAGGGATGCTTCGTGCTATACGAAGCCATGAGTACCACACAATTTATACTATGGGAATATACTTACATACAATAGCGCATAAACTTGGTCGCCGTGGGCACCATACAAACCGAGTCGCTCCATCAATGCTGTTTTGGAATTGCTCTTTGCGAACGGAGTCTTAGTCATCTTCGCTACGCGAAGTTCTGCAGGGTCAGAAGTCGGTGGTGGAGACGAGAATGCAAAATACTTCGATGTCTGAGTTATCCCCTACCCGTCGCCTCTTTTATAGCAGCCCTCTTACCACTGCCCAGAGCTGAACCATCCATCCGTGGACAGTTTTGTGTCGAGTGCTACCTGCATCCCACGCAGATGTCCTTCTTACATTGGACGGCTCTTCGGCGTAAGATCTCTTCGGGAGGCCACGGTCGGGACGGACAAGATGAGACATTGTTGATCCGCAGGGCATTATTCCACCTGCGCCGGCCCGCCACAGTTATCTCACGTTGAGGCGCCCGTCAGGAGGCAAGCATTGGGCTAGCAGGAAACCTCCGGCATGGTTAGGATCCCTCGGTCACTGCCGATCGCCTATGCTGTGTTAGGGTACGCCATGCTTGCCCTCGCATTCGGTGTTTGCGGTTACGGCGGGCAGTATATGGTGCTTCCGTTCGTTCAAGCAGCGCCTACCGATTTCCAGCGGCTGGAAGCTACCGCTTTCCGGGTCACTTGACCCCACGCCTTCTTGTCGACCACCAATAGTCAAGCCGAGTCTCATCTCATTTATTCCAAAGCATATGCAGCTTGTACATGGTCCCGCAGACTGTGTGACGGACATGGGCGGCGCTACCATGTCCTCAGGAAGTACCAGTAACCACAGCAAACTACGGCAATGCTAGTGCGGGACCCATAGAGCCCAACTAGATGGAAAGATCAACAAAATGCAGCCATGGCTCCTGGTTTCTCATTTGCCCTTGAGCGAAATGGCACTATGTTTGGTCATGAGGCGTAGCCCTCATCCATCTGGATCCTGTCCAGACACGGGTTGTATCGCTGAAGGATGAAAACACCCACCTGACTTTTGGGTT
Source organism: Paracamarosporium sp. OC-R06-R3 (assembly GCA_019828545.1). Classification (NCBI taxonomy): domain Eukaryota; kingdom Fungi; phylum Ascomycota; class Dothideomycetes; order Pleosporales; family Didymosphaeriaceae; genus Paracamarosporium; species Paracamarosporium sp. OC-R06-R3. The sequence goes on along the minus strand of JACVRA010000361.1, from coordinate 177,430 downwards.
ATCATGCCGCTTATTGCGTCGTCTGAGAATCAGTCCATTATTGACAACCGAAGGTCAGTGTGTACCGATACGGCAGCACGAGGCTTGCGACCACATCCGTATTCCAGGATCGGATTGACTGCGACACAACGTATGGCAGGCCTTCGTGAAAATTCTTACTTCAGGGAAAGCCACTTGAATCAACAATTATTGGACGTTTTGGCGACACATATATTGAAAGTGATCTCGACTTGGAAATGCTAGGGCTAGTGTAGGCGCTTTGAGATCGTGGCAGCTACAACACTACATTCGCAACACAGTCATTCTGGGAAAGATGATCTTTTCCAACACGAGCCATTGATTGGTAATTCGACACATTCGAACGTGCATCGGCTAGCATTTGGCACTCACATATGGCCTCTGGAATGTTCCTACAGTCAATACAGTAAACATCCAGAAGTTGCTAGGCTCAAAGGCTATGATCTGTCTATGCTTACAATACGTCGAGGTGCGAAGTAGATTTTCCGCAAGTATTATTAACCTCCCCGGTCTATCCGTCCAACTACGGAAATCCCGAGAGATTTGGGCGACCTCCAAGGTGAATTGCCGCCCCTTGCGTAGTACTACTCTACGGATCGCCCTTACTCCTACCAGATAGTTCCTTGGACGGCTATTCCGGTTCCTGCGCTATTCTCGGCCATCACGGAACCTACTTATTGTCTGTGCTTAAGCGAAATACTACATTGTACATGGTCTGCACGTCTTGCATATTGCACGGTGCGATACAGAGTTAGCACGACTTTAGCACCACAACGGGATTGAATTGCATCGCTAGCAGCACGAGGCTACTCCGCATGGGCTTGGCCTAGGCGGCGCCACAGCGATCGAAGGAAGAAGCAAGTAGTACTGCGCGAGTTATGGCTCTCTAATCGATGAGACTGTCATTGATTTCAAACAGACGTTGTCGAGCTTCGTCACGGACCATGATCACCTAGTCTTTGGTGTCCGAAGGATCATAGTTTCGAAAATCTGCGATGACATAGATTGCACAGCGTCCCTAGCCACAGTTGGCGGTGTGCGTGCTGGCGATGGATAAATTATCTTCGTCGCGAACCACTGTCGCGCATATCCTTTCCCGACGAACTCGTATCACACATGCATCCCAGCTTTTCATCGATCCGTCTACCGGCAATCTGGGCACCAGCCGTTGCCTTGTATTGATCTGCGCCTTGGCGTCGTGAGCTGACAGCCTGCAGGAGTAACCAAGCTGGGACGAATGACAAAAAGTTCATGCACGATCACTTGTTCCTTTTTTCCCAGGCCATCTGGAAGGCTTCATCCCCACTAACGGGTCTTCTCCGGCACTCCCTTCCGATCGGCATTCGCTTGGAAGCGGTGGTGAGCTCCACCTCATCCTCGTAACCATTTCTTCATATTGGCAGCTTTGGTGCTTGGATGTTCGAACGCGGGAGAGGCTGATATTGTGCGACTATCGATTGGCGGTGAGAATGGGTTTCAATGGCTCCTGCCTGTCTATCGTTTGCATCAAAGCGCTGCTTCTTCGAGTACCAATTGCGGAAGTGGAAGCAGTGTCGTTGGGCTCCTTCTCCACCAAGCTTAACATCATGTGGCGATCCGCAGTTCGACAAAGCCTACCCACTTCTTCACCACACCATGATCCACCCACCATTCTCATGTTGATGCTGGCTCACCTGCAGCATTGGCATTGGCAACAAATGTCGCCTCCACAGTGTTCACAATCTCCCGAACGCACCAATGGCCAACGGCATGCCCATGTCTTTGGTCAGGCGCAGTGCCCAGTTGATATTGCAGACCCCACTTCGGCAGATCAGACAGTCAGCCACTCTCGCCGTGGCGGTGTGATGTCCCAGGATCCTTACACTTACTACAAAGCTTTCCTCAATACGGAATCGCCCTCGACAGTAAGCTCCGATGTTTTGGACCAGCACAACGATTGTGACACCTGGACTCAATGTCAAGCCGATGCCCAATCAAACAAAAGACATGGAGATCAGCAACAGAATAGGTCACGGCCCGTCCCTTACAATCTAGCGGTTCGACTCGCAAAATGTTCCAACGGAGCGCCGCTCGCCACTATTGTTGAGCAAGGTTCGGTCTCCACACTCGATTCCCACGGTTCAATTCTCAGCATTGGCCGTTTCCCTTCGCTTCGAGCGGTCGAGAATGTTTCACCGGGACGTACCTCGTATAGGCCTTCCCGAAGTCCGGACAATGGTGCGCTCAACAGGATCCAAGAAGAAGAGCACCTTGGAAATACGTCGTGTGATGATGAGCACTTTGACTTGCAACCCAAAGAAGGGCAAAGCAGTACATCAAAATCACATCATGCAAGAGCCACCGGGGCTAGTTCGATGTTTCTAGATAGCCAGGGAGCTAAACTTCCTCAACTTCTTCAATTTCCTGACGTCAACTTGGGTATACAGACCAAGGGTCTCAAAGATTTCTTGTGTGGTGTATTAGCACGAACCAGCAACAGAAAGGTCGAGAAAAACGATCCACAAATCCAACTTGATCCTAGTCCAGCATCTGCAACCTTTTTGCGGTCGACCTCATCTTCACCTTATGGTACTCCTGAGTTTCAGGCCACAGACCATTCCCGTCCTAAAGCGGAAAACAGCCTTACAACTGATGTTCCTGCGTCTACATTGCTTTTTTTACCTTCGTCTTTTGAGCCAAATACGGCACCGCCTGCATCTCAGCTTCCTTTATGTGACCTGTCGTACCCTCGAGATGGCGAAGAAATATTGTCACCGGAGTGTCTCATACCAGCGACGAAACCACGCGACGCGGCTCTAAACCACGTTCGCCATGCAGCCATAACGGTTCTCGGTCGCAGCAGGGACAAGCTCGCCGCTCGATACACACCAGACGGCACTGTCGTACATTGCGATGGAGAATGTGCACTTCGTGATCATGCGCATAATTCGAGCCGTAGCGCCAGCTTCTGTAGCACTATGTCTACGTCATATTCTGGCACTGTATTAGGAATCGATCTCGACCTCCAGCATGATTTTCCGCATTCAATGCGGCGCTCCGTCAGCCCCGTGGGGTTTAGCCCTAACGATAGTGTGGCCAAAACTCAGGAACCACCAAAACGCGAGTTGCAGCTTGAAGGAGCTAAGTCGCTCCGCCATCGTTCCATCACATCTGCTGCATTAACGTCTCTCTTACCGATTGCTGCGGCAGAAGGAATTGTGCAACAGAACCATACCACGCCGCGATTGACGTTCTATTCACCTTCTGGAAATTTGATCCGGGTACAGGATGGATCCTTTGCGTCAACCTTAAACTTACATCCGGACTTGTCTCCATCAAGCACACCTGGAAAATCAACGTCGTACTTCGAAAATTCTACTCTGCCTTCTGCACGCTTGGCACTGTCGGTCGCTGCTACCATCCCACCGGCGCGCCCAAACCCCGTTCCCTTGACAAGTCCACATTTAGTTGCACCACTCCCAGAGCACCTTCGCCACCATCATAACTTCCACGTATCTGAGAAGTCGCAAATCAGATCAATGTGCGACTCAGAACTCACCTTTCCTTTTGAGGGTGTCGTAACCTCTGGATCGAAGGTGCGCGGTTGTGGCGGCATGGTTCGACCGGTCAGTCTTAATCCGCATAGCGGTGGTTTGAAGTCCCCACAGAAACGCTCTAGAACCGGAGGCCTGCTGTCCCGTCTTCGTGCCATGGGTGAGGCGGATAAACCGTGGTTTAGTGCTTCTCCTTGGGCACTACCAAAGTCTTCGTTATACTCCAAAATGAGTAACAAAACAGCACAAAAGTTTCGAAAGAAAGGCAGAACTTTGAAGAAGCGTCAACGTCTGCCTTACCACACTCAAACAGTCAAGAAGCAAGAAATCATCGGGCCTGCGGCTGGACACGCCCTCCGTGTCTGTTTCTGCCAACCTTACGATGGAGTGGGCAAACAGATCGGTGAGTTGAGATGTGGTGCAACTACGATGCAGCAGGATGAATGTCAGCATGAAGCATGTGCACGCGAACCGAACTCTTGCGAAACATCGACACCTATTGCAAGGATCATGGTTGGGGCCAGAGGCAAGGGCAAGGGCAGGGTCAGGAGAGACAGCGTAGTCGACGTTGTGGCTGTGGGGGCTTGATCTGATCTGATCTGGCATAATGTGGGGTGTGCTGATCCCCATGGAAGGTCGAGCGAGAAACCATCACCAACAGTGTTCGTGGTGAGCTGAATTCTCGGTTTGATGGCACACAGAAAAAAGCAAGTGTGGAATCGCTCGTTTCTGGTGAGATGCTGAGCTGAGGTTTAGTGTATCATGGACTCGGATGATCGTGGTGCGAAAGCTTTGATCAAGAGGGGGAATTGATTGGATTAGACGTAATGGAGGTGCGTTGGATAGACGGATACTCTTGACGAATAATCTTTACAGCTGCATTCATACGAGATGCATATGTTAAAGCAAAGTAAATATCGGTCAAAAGTAGCCGATCTCGATCCTGGCATGTACTGCTCGTACATGCGTGTGAACGGAATAACTGGGACATGGTGAGGCCGCATAAGACGTCATAATCGTACAACACATCCTACATGCATATGCAAGAGGCTGGCTATTTCTCCGTACAAAGGTCTGGCCAGATGTCGGCGGCAGAAGCATGTTCATAACCGCTCTACCGACAGGGGCTGCTGCAGATGCACATCTCGGGATCCTCCATGCTCCGAGGCATACTTCTGCATGCTGAATATTACTTCTGCATGGTGAGCCACGCGGACTCGGCGCCACCGGTAGGGCAGCAGCCTCAGCTTAATGAGCATCCTTACTCTTCTTAGCATGTGCCTTGAGGCGTTCGTGCCGCGTGTCGCCAGCAGGCTGGGCGAAAAAGCAAAGTCGATGCAGAGATGAGATGGGGAAGCGATTGGACCGGTGTATCGACTCCGGATTTGCTTCCGTGTGCTGCAATAGGTGGGCCTGCTCGTCTATGTACGTGTGCGGCGTGGCGTTGGTTAGAATCTTGCAGTACGGGGGTTGAGTTAGGCATTCACGCATATGTGCACTAGGATGCAGGTGTCAATGCACATGTACTGGGGAGATGTACAGGGATGGAGACACGGACATCGCACTATTGCCCTCGTATCGAGGGAAGGAGGAACGGAGGTGCCGTGTCTGCTGTTGGATTGACGTACGCGGCATACACTGTGGCCTAGGGCGTAGGTGTAGGTGGCTATGTACATGCGTCTGCGTCTGCACCCGAACACGCGGACCCGTATGCTGGTGCCTGGGAGGGTGTAGAGACGCAGCCACCACGCTGCTGTCGAAACCGATAGGGTACCAGAGACTTGCTCATCTTTGAACAACATATGCAGAGACACATGTCAACGCACATGCAGGCGCATTCTCGCGCACTGACTCATTGCATGCCATGGTACGACACAGCATCACGCATAGATGCTTCTATGCCTCTTTCGCACCCCATACGTCTTTCCAGAATTGCCTAAACCCGTACCTCCTCTCCACCCTCTCGTCCCTCACGCGGACTTTTTCCCCGACCAATCTGTTCATTACACCTCCGCTTCCAGCAAGACTCTGTCCAAAACCTTCAGCCTTACGTACAGGTTTGACAGCACGCTCGCGGATCGCCGCAGCTAATTGAGGGGCGACATCGGCATAGCAGGCGTTGAGTTCGCGTTGGAGGCTAAAATACGGTTTCTTTGCTAGGTCCGGTGCTTGCAGGTTGTACGAGCGCGTCTTGGAATTGAGATCGGCGATGGCGAGACTATGATAGGAGTGTTCTATGGACTCCCATGTAGGATCACGGAAAGGGTGAGTGGCGGGAGGGGTAGACGGCGGAGGAGTAGGGATGGGCACGTCTACGGTCTGGGCATTTCGTAGCTCTTCTGAGGTGGTGGATGGAGGCTGGGACTGTTCATCGAGAGTGACTTTCTCTGCTACGATCTCCTCGAACATGGCTGTGTCCGGAGACTCTAGTGGAGGCGCTTTTAGCTCGCCTGATAGAGAGATCTGGGAGACGTGACCGTCGTTATCGATGGTGCTGATGACCTCTTGCTTCTTCTTTTGCGGGTTGGCGATTAGCTCTGCTTTCGCGTAGGCTTCTGCTTTCTTTATCTGGTCTTGCAATGTGCCTCCCTTACTCGCAATCATCCTAGCGGCATGCCTTCTCCATTCCGCGCGTAATCTACTGCGGAATTTGTTCGCTGTAGCAACCAACTCCTGCTGTTTCTCGATCCACGGCGGCACGATTTCCTGCTTCTGAATCATCTTGTTCAGAAAGTACTCGGTAGTGTCGATGAACGGACTAGAGGCATTATAATCGCGCTCGACCTGCTTCCCGCGATTGGGCAGGTTTTTGAACTGACCTCGCGCGATTGCATCTTCAATACGTTCGTTTGCAAGAGCGGTTAGGCCTTGGACGGTGCCTGGTACAACAGCGCGAGCGTGTGGCGAGAAACGGTCTTTTAGCTCCTGGAAGCGCTTTTGCCGCTCTTGCTCGTCGATATCCGAATCCTTCAAGCTCGAATAGAGACCGCTCCTGTCCCGCGCATTCGCTAGCCTCACACCTTGACCAGCATTGCTCTTCCGTCCCGTGTCAACGGTGCGCGGTAGCTGTACTACCGACCCCGGTTTTCTAGCGCCTTTGATTTTGAGCGGCTTATGGGCGTCATTGAGCATACGTAGGCTCGCATCGTGTAGGCTCTCTGTGCCGGACCATGGATCTGCGGTCGCGATGTCGCGCGTGTGGCGGCTAGCGGTAGATGGAAGCTCTGCTTCAGCGAAAGCGTTGGAGTGTTCGGCGCGGAAGTTTGCGGAAGCTATACGCTCTTCAAGCTGTCTCTTGAGGTCTTCGCTGAACCCAGCTTCGGACACTGTTCTCTGTGCGCTGCGGCCTCCGCTCTCTAGAGCTTCATTGCTCATGTCCCGTAGCCTTCGCGTCATGGCGCCTTCATCCTCCTCTTGTGTGCCCGAAACTCCTCCATCTTGGTCATTCTTTCCGCTTTCGATCACTTGCTCAACCTCTCCGTCTTCCTTTCGTTGGGCAGCTGACTCTGCATATCGTCGTACAGAAGCGGGAGCGATGCGGCGAATTGGGATCGAGGTTGGAGCTGTGAGTCTCAAGCGTTTTGTCCGCACGCAGCGAGCACAGATATAAGGCGGCAAAGAAGCAGACGAGGGCATCTAGGTACGTATGATTAGCACGGGGTTGGGATGTTAAAGCTTAGGCTGGTTCGCAGCAGGACGAGGAAAAGAATCTCATGAACGTCATCACTAAGTATCGGAGATACCGGGGGTGGGTGGAATGCCAAGCGCGGAAATCTCTCGGAAGCTTCCCGGAAGCTTCCCGGAACCATGGTGAACTTGTTCATCATCATGTGTACGTCTGTCCATCGTCACATCGACAGCCACTGGTTCATTCACATCAGTACTAACACATGATTCCTCGGTTTCCATTATCATAGTTTCCTAGGCCATCCGTGGGATTGTGTGACCTCCCAGCCAGCCCAGTACACCGCTTTATATCCATGTCTCATATTTTCCGAAGCTAGGATTCTTATTCCCAAGGGGGATAATTCAAGCGACGAGAATTGAAGCTTTACTGTCACTTCAGCTGCATGCCTGATGTGGCGGTCGATCAGTGAGACCTTAGAGCACGATCTCAGCCTGCAATTGCGTGCAGCATCGCTGTGTAACTGTGCCGCCTTGCTGAGACCCTGTTGGACCCGGCATAAAGGGTCCTAGGATTCGGGATGCATGAGCTCTCGGGAGGAGCCGAAAGACAAAAGAGGCGACGTGCCGTGCCGAAGTAGGCTGCCGGTGGCCGAAGTTCCTCAAGCCTGTTTTTGGAGGTAACGTGAAAGATGGCCACGAAGGAAGACTAACGCCAGCAACTTAATCGGGTTTGCCATGCGTAGGTCTTTTCGTTGATCCAGTGCTCTGCATAAACCCCTGTGTGGTATGTACATCACTGAGCAACAGCTTGTGAACGCATTGAACACAAGTTAGTCCAGAATATGACCCACACCAAGAGAAGCTCATTCGCGCTCATGAATTTTTCAGGACAAATGATGATTTGAGCTGTCCCAAGGTTGTGTTCGCTCTCAAAACATAACAATGTAGAAGTATGTACACAAAAGCTAACCAATCAGCGCTCAAATTCTCCAGTAACACTACTACTCAAAAAAATCGTTAACACACCATATAAGATGTCCTTCAAGACGCTCCTTCTCTATCCTTTAATCTTCTACCTGCATCCTATGGTGAAGCCTTATCCTCCCATACGAACCTTCCGCGCTACCTGATTGGCCTTCTGCACAAGGCTGATTTAATGAACACGAGCAATGCGACAGAATGGTGGAGGCTTGGACAAGCTTGGCTACCCGTCCATCTACCCTACATATACATATGCCTCTTCCAAGCAGCAGCAACCTTAATTCACAGATATATTCACCGATAGCTCCTCGCACGGGCCACCCTTTGCTGCCCTTATGGTTTCTGAGTGCATGAGCAAAACAATCCCCTTTATTGTTAAACCTTTCAGCTATAAAAACCCCTCATAGTGATACATATACAATTTATTCACCAATTCTCGACGACTTCCTCCAATCAGACAATGTAAACGCCATGTCGAGACTCAATGCGAGCTCCGAATCAGCAGTAGTGAAAGACAACACTCAAGGAAAGGTACGTAAAATCTGCATAGTGAACATTGAAAACTCTGTTGAAGTACAGTAGATGACAGGTAGTGACGGTGTAACGAAACAAGCAGAGGTGCACATCACACGTCTGCAAGGTGAAGCCGAAGAAGCCGAAGGAAACAAGCTCCAAACAACATACCACATCTACACCGTGAAAGACAAAGCACACAAGCGCATCACGACCACCGCGGACCTTAGACGAGAAAGTCCTCTCAGCCGCGAAGGCCGAAAAGCACGAAAGGAAAGGAAAGCTCGCAAGGAGAAAGAAAAAGAACAGAAAAACAAGGAGAAGGAGAAAGAGGAAGGAAAAGAAAAGAAAAATAAGGAGAAGGGGAAGCAAAACCCTCACACAAACGAACCTCACACCCTAAACCCCTTACCTACCAACGACCCAGACTCAACCTCAGACACCATCCAAAACGAAATACAAGAACCAGAGCCCCAAGAACCAGAACCCTCCGCCTTCTACCTCCACACCCCGTACCTCTCCTTCGCCCACCCCCCACGCGTCCTCTACCAAGGCAAAAACAACCATCCCCCCAGCACACCCTCCGTCCTCATAAAATCCAGCCCCTTCTGGACAAAATACACCCTGCAATACGGGCCCTCACTCTCCGCACCCGGCGTCCTCGATCCCCGCGGCGTAGTCTCCTGGGCGCACAACGGCGGGTCTAGGGCAGATCTCAAGCGCATGCCTACCGCGCTGAGGGGGTACAAAGTACGTAGTTGGCGGCTGTGGGGCGAGTGTGGGAGGGAGTATGCGCGGGGGGTGAATGCGAGGCGTAGGGCTAGGGGGGATGATGCGGGAGATCCGGATGTACTTGAGTCTTGGGCTGAGAAGCCTGTGCGGCCGGTGCGGGCGGAGGGCGTGGTGTGTTTGGCGTGGGAGAAGCCGTTCTCAAAGAGGACGAGGGAGTACTGTTGGAGGTGGGGTGGTGTTGAGTTTTTCTGGAGGGGGACGAGGGTTAGGGAGAAGGTGGGGTTCTGGGGGATGTTTGTGAGGTTCAATCATTTGAAGCTTGTGGCGGTTGTGCCGGGGGGAAGAGGCGTGGCGGAGACGGAGATGTGTCTTGCTAGGTATGTTTCTTCTGTTTCGGGGAAGAAGAATGGGAGGTTGGAGGTTTTTGATGGGGTGGTGCTGAGGTTGTATGAGGGGTGGGTGAGGGAAAGGGGGAGGGTGTATCCGGATGAGGGGGTGGAGAAAAGGGTGAGGGATTTGAAGGGGACGGTGTTGTATGCGCTGGTGGTGGCTACGGCGGTGTGTATGGTTTGTGCTGAGAAGGGGAAACGGGAGGCGGTGGGGAAATGGATACAGCATGTTGCTGAGGGTGCAGGGGGGTGAGTGTGATGGATGCCAATGCATCCAAGTATATCGTTATGAATCAAATCTTTGAGTTTCAGTAGATGTTCATGCTGTTAGAGACCATTGCATATTGACTCAAACATATTGTGTTCCGTGTGTCAGTGATGTGTCGTCTTGTGGCTTCAACAGTGCTTAGTTACCAACTCCTTTCTCCCTGCCATGTCGAAAGTCGATGCAGACGTTCAGTTCCAAAACAAGAATAATCACCTGAGAGAAAAAGTAGTATCACGATGATGCTCTGTGTCGAGACCCTGGCTGCTTGCGGGGGTTGACGTGACTATTATGTAAATGTTGGGATGCTTTGACCTAGGCTCATGTGGCTTTGATGGTATGCTTTCGAGTCACAACTCCAGAACAACAACTAAACCACCCCTTTTAGACCAGCTAGACTATAACACGGAAAAGCGTTCTTTCGAGGTGGCAGCCGCGGGAATGCTCCGCTGGTAAGCGTAGTGTATGTAGGCTAGCCGAGCAGATGGATTTGCGGCGGCCGCGGATCCGCTTGTTTTGCAACAACGTCACCCGCGTCTTTTCCGTGGATCCGCTTGTTGCAGCTGTGCGCGGCGATCAGCCTCCACGACGGCCACGGATGCCAAATCGCAGACAGGCCAATTGAGTCGTCTGCATTAAATTAAATCGAGCATTCAGTCGGCATCCGGGACGGTCGCCAGGGTGAATTGTGAGGCATTTCCGCCGGCGAGTCAGCAGTCGGATGGAGAACTAGCGACCGGACGCTAGGCCCGATTCGGGCGGCTGTGAGCGCATGCCTGTGTCCTCCTGGCCTTTTGCAAAGCCTCTCCCGCAAAGACTCTGCAGTCCTCCCCCATCCGCCCGTTTGGATGTTTTCCATTTCTGCGCTTTCTTATTTCTCCTCCTAATCCACAATGTTGCGCACATCGCTGCGGTGTACCCGCCAGCTCCAGAGCTGCGCGCCACGCGCAAGCTTCTACACAGCTTCCGCATCGCCGGCGAGAACAGCTATTGCCGCAAGTCGCAGGCCGCTTGCGCTCTCCCAGCAGAAGCGGAGATATGCCGTCTCGGTCGAGGACACCAACAAGGGCGTTGTGCGTTCACATCCCGCCCGCCGCAAACTTTTAAAAGACACTGCTAACAGAGCTTGCCCCAGGACCCCAACGACTCGTTCCTCCAGGGAAACACGGCAAACTATGTCGACGAGATGTACATGCAGTGGAAGCGCGACCCCTCGTCCGTCCACTACTCATGGCAGGTCTACTTCCGCAACATGGAGTCTGGCGACATGCCCGTCTCGCAAGCCTTCCAGCCGCCACCCACCATAATGCAGACACCCACCATGACGGGTGGTCTGGGCCCCGAGCTGAGACCGGGACTGGGCATGACCGTGGGCGAGGGCTCCGATGTCATGAACCACTTGAAGGTCCAGCTGCTCGTCCGCGCGTATCAGGCCCGAGGCCACCACAAGGCCAAGATCGACCCGCTGGGTATCCGCTCCGAGGCACACGCTTTTGGATACAGCAAGCCGCGCGAGCTCGAGCTGTCGCACTACAACTTCTCCGAGAAGGATTTGGATCAGGAATTCGAGCTTGGCCCGGGTATCTTGCCTCGTTTCAAGACGGAGAATCGCAAGAAGATGAAGCTGCGGGACATCATTGACGCCTGCGAGCGCCTGTATTGTGGCTCGTATGGTGTGGAATACATCCACATCCCGGACAGGGAACAGTGCGACTGGCTCCGTGAACGCATCGAGATCCCCACCCCGTATAAGTACTCCGTCGACGAGAAGCGCCGAATCCTGGACCGCCTCATCTGGGGCACAAACTTTGAGGCTTTCCTGGCGACCAAGTATCCCAACGACAAGCGATTCGGTTTGGAGGGTGGAGAGAGCTTGATTCCCGGCATGAAGGCTCTCATTGACCGCAGTGTCGACTACGGTGTCAAGGACATTGTCATTGGCATGCCCCATCGTGGACGTCTCAACGTGCTCAGCAACGTCGTCAGGAAGCCCAACGAGTCCATTTTCAGCGAGTTCGCAGGTACAACGGAGCCGAGCGACGAGGGTTCTGGTGACGTCAAGTACCACTTGGGTATGAACTTCGAGCGTCCTACGCCCTCCGGCAAGCGTGTCCAGCTTTCCCTAGTCGCCAACCCGTCGCATTTGGAAGCTGAAGACCCCGTTGTGCTCGGCAAGACTCGTGCTATCCTGCACTACAACAATGATGAGAAGGACGCCCGCACTGCTATGGGTGTGCTGCTCCACGGAGATGCTGCCTTTGCCGGCCAGGGTATCGTGTACGAGACCATGGGTTTCCACTCGCTGCCCAGCTACCACACCGGAGGAACCATCCACTTGATTGTGAACAACCAGATCGGTTTCACCACGGACCCCCGTTTCTCCCGATCCACCCCGTACTGCTCGGACATTGCCAAAGCTATTGATGCCCCTGTGTTCCACGTTAATGGCGACGATGTAGAGGCTTTCAACTTTGTCTGCCAGCTCGCAGCTGACTTCCGCGCAGAGTTCAAGAAGGATGTTGTTATTGATATGGTTTGCTACCGAAAGCAGGGTCACAATGAGACCGACCAGCCGTTCTTCACCCAGCCGCTCATGTACAAGAAGATCTCCGAACAGCCCCCTACGCTAGACATCTACACCAAGAAGCTTTTGGACGAGAAGACCTTCACCAAGGAGGACATTGACGAGCACAAGGCCTGGGTCTGGGGCATGCTTGAGGAGAGCTTCAACCGCAGCAAGGACTACCAGCCCAACTCGAAGGAGTGGCTGACCTCCGCCTGGAACGGTTTCAAGTCGCCCAAGGAGCTCGCCACCGAAGTTCTGCCGCATCTCCCCACCGCTGTCGAGGAGTCCCAGCTGAAGCACGTTGCCGAGGTCATTGCTAACGGTCCCGAGGACTTCACTGTGCACCGCAACTTGAAGCGTATTCTCGCCGGACGTACCAAGACCGTTACTGATGGTAAGAACATCGACATGGCCACTGCCGAAGCTTTGGCTTTCGGTACTCTATGCATGGAGGGCCACCACGTCCGTGTCTCCGGACAGGATGTCGAGCGTGGTACCTTCTCGCAGCGCCACGCCGTTCTTCACGACCAGGAAACTGAGAAGACCTACACGCCGCTGCAGCACCTGAGCGAAGACCAAGCCACATTCACCATCTCGAACTCTTCATTGAGCGAATACGGAGTGTAAGTGATTCATCTCAGACTTAGTCGCCTTTGCTAACCATCACCAGTCTCGGTTTCGAATACGGCTACTCGCTTTCGTCGCCCAATGCGCTCGTCATGTGGGAAGCCCAGTTTGGTGACTTTGCCAACACGGCACAGGTCATCATCGACCAGTTCATCGCATCCGGCGAAGTGAAGTGGCTCCAGCGATCCGGCCTCGTGCTCAGCTTGCCGCACGGCTACGACGGCCAGGGCCCCGAGCACTCCTCCGGCCGCATGGAGCGCTACCTCCTCCTTGTCAACGAGGACCCGCGCATCTTCCCGTCCCCCGAGAAGCTCGAGCGCCAGCACCAGGACTGCAACATGCAAATCGCGTATCTGACCAAGCCATCCAACGTCTTCCACATCCTCCGTCGCCAAATGAACCGACAGTTCCGCAAGCCGCTGATCCTCTTCTTCTCGAAATCTCTCCTCCGACACCCGCTCGCGCGCTCCTCGATCGAGGACTTCACGGGCGACTCGCACTTTGAGTGGATCATCCGCGACCCGGCGCACGAGTCGGGCGCCATCGGCAGCCCCGAGGAAATCAACCGCGTGATCCTCTGCACAGGACAAGTCTACGCAGCGCTCGTCAAGGAGCGCGAAGCCCGCGGCCTCAACGACGTCGCCATCACGCGCATCGAGCAGCTCAACCCCTTCCCGTGGCAGCAGCTCAAGGAGAACCTCGACTCGTACCCCAACGCGCAGAACATCATCTGGTGCCAGGAGGAGCCGCTCAACGCCGGCGCCTGGAGCTTCACCCAGCCCCGCATCGAGACCCTGCTCAACCAGACGGAACATCACAACCGTCGGCACGTCATGTACGCTGGTCGCAACCCCAGTGCGTCCGTCGCGACGGGTCTCAAGGCCAGCCACAAGAAGGAGGAACAGGATCTGCTCGAGCAGGCGTTTACCGTGAGGCAGGATAAGTTGAAGGGAGAGTAGAGCTGCTTCCTGGCTGATTTGTTCTGGTGTCCTGGGAGGAAGGGTGGTTAAGTTAAGTTCACTTACTTAACTGAGGTGTGGTGTGGTGTGGTGTGGTCTGAGAAGGGCAGGTGGATACACGTCCCCTTTGCTTTGGCGCGTTTGCATGTCTTGTCTGGCTGTCTGTACTTCGGTGCTTTATCCCCCCCGGTGTTCCCGTTCGTCTTGTCTTGTCTTGTCTTTTCCGCGAGAAAGAGAAAGAGAAACAGAGAGATTCAGGGTTGTAATACGCACGCACGCACGCACGCACGCGAGAGCGCGTCGGGATACATACGGGCCCCCCCTTTTTTTCCCCTTGTTCTTTTTCCGTCGTCTTTTTTTTTTCTGTATATTGCATGGGTAGGTGTATTGTATGTATGGTTTGGTATGGTATGGTATATGCTATTCTTTGTACATGATGGGTGGCTGCTTCTGCTAGGGGGGCTGCTTGGGCGGTGTGGTGTGGTGTAGTGTAGTGTAGTGTAGGGTAGGAAAAGTTGAGATTTGTATGTTTTTTGCACGGTGTGTGTGTGTGTGTGTGTGTGTGTGTGTGTGTGTGTGTGTGCGATGTGGGGTTGTGAGTATGTGTGTGTGCTTTGGACGAGGTGTTTGGGGTTTGGGGTTTGGGGTTTTGTTGATTGGGGTTGAGACTATGGTGGATTGAGGTTGAGGTTGAGGTTGAGGTTGGCATTGACATTGACATTGACATAGTGAATGATGCGCGATAATAGTGTGTACGTGTGTGCTTGTGATGTGCTTGTGATGTGCTTGTATGTATTGTGACGTGATTGATCGATTAATTGATATCTCGCTTGCTTTCATATTCTCATCATGTTCATCGCATACGCAGCTGACGCGACTTTTCCTGTCCTGCCTTGTCCTGCCTTGTCCTGCCTTGCCTTGCCATTGCTTTTAGCTTGACGTAACGGTACCCGATTTACTTGACCCACCACCCCACTTTACTCGCCCTCGCGCTATCCACATGCACACGCACGGTACAACTCAGCACTCCCGCTGAACTGGGTAGGCGAGACATCTACTGCTGGTGCTTCTTGTGCACGTCAATGACCTTCTGCACCTCTTGCTCGCTGCCCAGGAAGATGCCGCTCCGGTCGTGGATGTGCTCGGGGACGACCTCCATCATGCGCTGCATTTTGGAGTTTACGGCGAGGCCGCCGGCTGTGGGGTGTTAGTCTTCGTTCTTGTACAGTACAGTGTAGTATAGTGGATAGAGAAATGCGCGGGATAATCGACAGGGAAGGGAACGGAAAAACAGGTGGAGATAACATACCATTCTCAAACACCATAGCCATGGGCGCGCACTCGTACAAGATACGCAGCTTCCCCTTCGGACTCTTCTTGTCCGCGGGATACGCGAAGATGCCGCCGTACAACAGCGTGCGGTACGCATCCGCAACCATGGACCCGATGTACCGCGCAGAGTACGGCTTCCCGCCCTCCTGGGGAAACTTCAGGCTGTTGACGTACTCCTTGACGGGCTCCTCCCAGTACAGCGAGTTACCCTCGTTGACGGAGTAAATGGCGCGCTGCTTCGGGATGCGCATGTTAGGATGTGTGAGGATGAATTCGCCGAAGTTGTTGTCGAGGGTGAAGCCATTTACGTTTCCGCCCTTCATGGTGATGACGAGCTGTGCGGAGGCGCCGTACATGGTGAAGCCGCTTGCGACCATTTCGGTGCCTGGCAGGAGGAGGTCTTCCTTTGTGCCTCTTGCGCCTTCTTCCAGCTTGTATACGCTAAAGATTGTGCCGACGGAGACGCCGGCGTCGAGGTTGGAGGATCCGTCGATGGGGTCGCAGGCTACGGCGTACCGCGCGGTCGGGAACTCGTCGAACATGATGCATTCTTCTTCTTCCTCCGAGACGAGCAGGCGGACGCGGCCGCAGGAGCGCATGGCCGAGATGAAGAGGTCATTGCCGATCACGTCGAGCTTCTTCTGGTCATCGCCTGTGGTATTGGAGGAGCCTGCGAGGCCGGTGAGCTGCGTGGTGTAAGCTTTGGTTCTAAGCAAACATAGGAGCTGCTGGACGTACGTTGATCAGGGTGGAACGTCGAATGTAGTATGATATGCTCTTGAATGCAAACTGCAGGGCATGGCAGAGTAATCTGGTGCCAGAGTCAGCAATTGCACATCCCCTTTACTCCCCCAACAGCACGTACGTGAAGTCTCCCGTCGCCTCCTTGTGCTTGGTCTGCTCCTCAGTCAAGAATCTCGTCAGGGTGATGATATCAGTGTTGATGGCCTCTCCGACGGCGCCGCCATTGCTGTTCTCCTTGCCGCTCATCGTGCTACGATTGGTGGTGAATGCAGCTGGGTATTGTGTATGTGTGTATGTACTTGAAAGCACCAGGGGGTATGTATGTCGTCAGAGCAGAAGCAAACAGTGAAGAGAATTCAGGCGCGAAGGAAAGATCGTGATGAGGGCAGATCGAAGTCGCAGAAAGCACCCTAAAGCTAAAATCTGGGCCCAGGTGGGTAGTTACGGCATGCGCGTCGGTCGGGTGGAGGCGCGTCGGGAGTTGTTTGCGCAGCTGGGCTCCCTCGGCTCACGCTCCGGGCATCACGCGCCCTCTTTCCGGTTGTAATGCCGGCTCGTATGAAAGGTCCGGGGCTGATTTGCACGGCTCGAGGCCAGAAAGAGCCGCAAGCATGGCCATTGTGGGCGTGGGAGCTGCCGGCATGCTTTGTTGTGCTCGTGAATGAAGTCCCCACGATGACGATGGAGGGGCATCACACGAAAGCGGGGCGCCTTTTCCTGGAGCAATCCGACATGTTCCGACCCGCGGATTTGACTCTCCACCAACTCGACTCCACGGCCACCACACGATACTTCCCGGAACCTCGCCTGCAAAGGGGCGTGAGGCGTCAAATTTCCGTAGCTGGTATCCATGTTCTCTCGTCTGCACGCTGCGCTTCCATTCCTACTCCATGCCCCCACTTCTCAAGCCCCATGATGCCACTGTACTCTACACAGTACAAATCTCGCACATCTGCATTGTCTAGCTAGAATCATGACCCTCCACATTACCATAGTCGCACCAAAGCGGCACGCCAGATTGTTAATTGCTGACAGTCTGATTGGTCATTCTGATCCCAGCATACCTGACCTTACATCACTCTCAACCTTACCCGTACCTACATATTCTCTCTCACCCTATCCATGCTGCGCGAATTCACCACCCATGCACACCTGCAACCGGATGAACCCTATAATTCTTCCGGTGGCGGTGCCATGCAGCATCGTGCATCCTAGGCCGCGTTATCTTCCTCGTTGACGAGAGCAAGCTCGGTACACCTTGACCCGAGTACGAGCGCGATCACTACACATTGACCTCTGGGACCGACACAAACAAAACACCCGTCAATGTCAAAGCCATAAGAGCTCAAAAACTTACCCTCACAGCCTAGGCCTAGACTCCGCACCAAGTGTACCCACAAAACATTCCTCATCACTCAAATCAAGCCCAGCATGAAGATCGTAAACACATGTTCAGACTAGCATCTACACGTATGAGAAAAGCTGTCCCGATCGATCCATCATAAGCATGCCATGCCGTGCTTCAACGGAGCCACCCGCATCGCCTCCTGACCCGACCCGACCCACTATCCATATCGTTTGATTCTCAATCCAAACACTTCTCCCCCATATCCCCTTGTCATACCCATACTCATATTTGCTCGTAACCACCATACTCGACTACCTAGCCGCCATCATACTCTTATGCGCATGCGAGGGCCAAACAACAGGCCGCCTGTGAGGTATCAAGTCTGCAGTTGAGAAAAGCCCGCAAATTGGCCACCGCGCCCGCACTCCGCTCGTCATTGTCATTGCAGACTGAAAAGTCTATAGTACATGTACTGTGTAAAGAAGGGGGAGCCATCAGCACCCAATCAAGGGGAAGGTAGCTGTCGTAAAGAAAAAGGAGGGAGATCAGAGTCGTCAGCCGTAGCAGACTGTGTGAGCAGTCTAGCAAATGCAGGCCGAAATGAACAAGCGACGACAGAACTCCAAAGAGAAGATGTCGAAGGAAAAAAACTTTTGAGTCGTGACCAAGCCGCCGTGCAAGAGAAAAAAAATCCGTGGAGAAAGTGTGAACCGTGAGTCGTGCGCCATTCGCCAGAAAGTCATCGAACCGTCATCATAAGGGTACCGAGAAAGCGATTCTCAGGTCGAGAGTCCTACTCAGCGCCTAGAAGACTTTAGCCGTCTAAGCCTTGTCTTCTTTGGCCTCCTCCTTGGGGGCTTCCTTCTCTCCCTCACCCTCTTTGTTCTTGACGTATTCGTCGTAGACGTTCATAGCCTCGTCCACCTTGGCCCTGAGAGCAGACTCGTCCGAGGTACTAGGCATGTTAGTATGACATGTTCAAGGGTCAAGGAATACTTACAGGTTGATCAGCTCGGAGTTGTCCATCTCAAGCAGCATACCGGTGATCTTGCCGGCCAATTCGGGCTGCATCTCGTGGATCTTGGGATAAAGAGCCTCACCAAGCATCTGCTTCTGCTGGCCGGCAGGAGCAGCGTTCAAGGCGGCGAGGTCGACACCAGGTGCACCGCTGCGGCCGCTTTGAGGGAAGCCGGGCGCCGAGGGCTGACCAGGACGACCCTGAGGTCCGCCACGGCCGGCACCGCCTTGTTGCGGGAAGGAGTTGCCGCCACGAATGCCAGGAACGCCAGCCATCTGGTTAGGCATGCCGGGGATAGGAGCCATGGGACCACGGCCGCCAGCTCCACGACCTCCGCCCATAGCAGCCTGCTGAGCAGCTTGAGCGAGCTGGATGTATTGAGGGTTCATGTAGGGAGCAGGGAAGGCGCCAGGAGCCATTCCAGGTGGCATGTACATGGGAGGAATCTGGGGAACATTAGGTCCGCCACGTCCACCCTGCTGGCCGGGGATAGCACCAGGGAAACCAGCACCACGTCCACCTTGCTGTCCTGGAATGCCGCCAGGGAAGGGCTGTCCACGGCCCGGAGGGAACATCATCGGTGGCTGACCAGGTGCCATGAACATGGGTTGCATGCCACCGAATTGCTGCTGTTGCTGCTGCTGCATGCGGAGCTGGTTGCGGGCCTGTATGGTGGCCTCGAGCTGGTTCTTGCGGACGTCCTTGCGCTGGGCCAGAGCGACGTAGAGGGGCTTGCCACCAATCATCTTCTGGTTCATATCTGAGACGGCCTTAGTGGCTTCATCGGGGTTGCTGAAGCAGACGAAACCGAAGCCCTTGCTCTTGCCAAGGATCTTCTTCTCGCCCTTGATGGTGACCTTGTCGTTCTCCTTCTTCTCCTTGGACTCGTCGTCGCCGGAGGCCTCCTTCTTTTCCTCTTCGCCTTCCTTCTTCTCTTCCTCCTTATTCTCCTCGGCGGGAGTCTCAGGCGCATCGGCAGGGATGGTATCGCGCATAACCTTGGCAGAGGTGATGGTACCAAAAGGAGAGAACATATCACGGAGCTTATCGTCATCAACATCGTCGTCTAGGTTCTTGATGTACAAGTTGACGCCCTGGTACTTGGACTGCTTCTCGAGACGAGCAGCCTCGTACTGCTTGCGGAGCTCCTCCTCGCGCTCGTGCTTCTTCTGGGCACGTCCAACGTACAACTTCTGGCCATGGAACTCGGTGTCATTCAGCGCCTCAACAGCGGTGGACGCAGCATCGTGCTTGACAAAGTTGACAAAGCCGAAACCGCGGCTCTTGCCTGTCTCGTCGCGCGCAAGGGAGGCGGAGGTGATGTCACCATGCTTCTCGAACAACTCGCGGAACTGCTCGTCAGTGACCTCGAGGTCGACATTCTTGACGTAGACGTTGGTGAAGTTGGCCTTCATCTCCTCAAACTTGCTCATGCGCTCCTTCTTGGGGATGTGGTGGCCAACGAAGACCTTCTTCTCGTTCAGCAACATGCCGTTGACGTGCTTAATGGCATTGTTGGCGGCCTCGGCGGTCTCGTAGTGGACGAAACCGTAGCCCTTGGAGTTGCCCATCTCGTCCTGAGCAACTTTGCAGCTGAGGATGTTGCCGAAGGCGGCGAAGGTGTCGTGCAAGGCCTTGTTGTCGATCGCGTGGTCAAGGTTCTTGATGAAGACGTTGCCCTGGCCGGTCTTGCGCAGAGCGGGGTCGCGCTGCGACCACATGATGCGGCACGGCTTGCCCTTAATGACGGTGTAGTTAAGCTCCTCGAGAGCCTTCTCGCCGTCCTCCGAGCTGTTGTAGTTAACATAGGCGTATCCGAGCGAGCGGCGGGTGACGGCGTCACGGCAGACACGGATGGACGCGACCTGGCCGATGGACGAGAACAGCTCGAACAGCATAGCCTCGGTGACAGCAGGGTCAAGCTCTCCAACGTAGAGCGAGGCGGAGTTGGGGTGCGCGGTAGTGGCCGAGGCGGGGGTCGCGACGGCATCGTTAGCAGCGCCGACATTGGTGTTGACGGTGGTGCCGTTGGCAGCGTCCTGAGCGCCGTCCTGGACGGGCGAGGTCGAGTTGGCGGCTTCAGCAGACATGTTTGCTATCTGTCGCGACTGTCAGTGGGCGGGTCGAATTTTTGCGTGCAGGTGCAGGGTGCGGCGTGGAGCGCGCTCGCTAGAAAAAAAAAAGTTTGGCGCGCGCTCACCTTGACAAGCTGAAAAGCTGCGGCGAAGATGCTTTTGTGTATGGGATGTTCGTAACTCAAAGAGAAACGAACAGGCAGGCGCGCTGTGTGTCCTTCTACTCGCGGGGGGTGGAGGGTTGAAGGAGAGAAAGGCGGTGGGGGCAAGCGACTGACTGACGAGTGGGATGGTTGGCGAAGGTCGTCAAGACAGGATTTTTTTGTAGTTTTCTGGATTTTTTTGTGGCTTTTTCTGTTATGTGATGTTCCGCAGGGGAACAACGTGGGCGAAGAGCTGTCGAGTGCGGGTGTTGAGAGCGTTTGAGACTGAGAGAGAGTGGCAGGCGTTGCCTTTATGAAAAGGTGGTGCGGGCTTCCGCCAAGCCGCTAGTTCCAAACGAGGACAGTGCCATCGGTCCCTGGTGAATGAATTCTTTCTGCCCGGAGCCATGCGGAGGCAACAGAGGGCGAGAAGCGATGCAGTGGCGAACAAACATCACTTGAGTCTTGTCGCGTGGGCGGTTGTGACTGCAGCGTACAGAAGTGGCGTTGTGTGACCGCCCTTGCTAACTTGAAGGCTTGCCGCGACTACAATAGGACAAGGCGCGCAGTACCTTCTTACTCTACATCACATGCCCATGTTCAAGGCCTTGTCTTGACACGCCCTTAAGGCATTCA
Source organism: Paracamarosporium sp. OC-R06-R3 (assembly GCA_019828545.1). NCBI lineage: Eukaryota > Fungi > Ascomycota > Dothideomycetes > Pleosporales > Didymosphaeriaceae > Paracamarosporium > Paracamarosporium sp. OC-R06-R3. The sequence goes on along the minus strand of JACVRA010000361.1, from coordinate 155,924 downwards.
AATTCACATTCACACTCACTTTCACACTCACTTACCTTCCCCAGGTTTGTGGCTCCACGTCACGTTCTAGCTGGGAAGTCATCTCCGGCACTCACCGCCAACCCAGCAGCCGTGCACTTGCCTCTCATTTCCCTATCTAGCGAAACTCATATGCTCATCCAAAGGAAATTAAAAATGGGTATCTGTGCTCGAACGCAAGACGCAGACCATGCAAACCATGTAAATGCCACCCCATCTCAAGAGAAACATAACAAGAGATAACGAATACGCTCCAATCACGTCATAATCAATCCTTCAAGCAGTCGTCCCATCCGCCCTGCTGCGCAAGGAACGTCTCGACTCGCAGTTTGCAGTCTGCCAAACCCCCTCCGAGCGCCTCATCCCACTGGCTTTCCACCAGTCCAACTTTCTCTTTCAAGTCGTCCGTCAGTCTTCGCTCTTCGTCTTGCTTGATAGCCTTTGTCTCACGATCCACACTCTCCAAGTCTTCGCCCTCCAATACCCTTTGCGTCTCCAGCAGTCTTGAGCCAGCGTTCATAACAGCAGTCTTGACCTCGTGTAAAAGGCACAATAGATTTGTTTGCGACTCGATGAACTGGTAAGCGGAGCGGCCAGCGTGAGCTAGAAGCGTATACAAGTATTGCATCGGGAAATCGTTATACGAAGGGTTTTCTTCATACTCTTGCGGCGGAATCTGGATATTGAATCCGCTCAACCGCTGCGGAACCTTTTGGACGATTGCGAGCAGACCCGGCGCGATGTCCCAAAATGCCGAGAGTTGCGCTTCTACACCGCGAGTGACGTTCGCTTCTACCACGTTCAAGAAATCTTCGTGGCGTTTCAAGATCTCCTTCTCCCAAGTAACTTTTCGGTCTTGCGCGTCTCGTCGGAAGAATGCCGTTGCTTCTCCGACTTTCTGCTCGTTTCCAGACTGAGCATACGGCAAGACAATGATATCCTTGTACAGATCGTTACGCTCGTCTTCTAGCTCGAACATTTCCTTGTGCAGCTGCTCTCGCGCCTCAAACAGCCATTTCGACAGAGTAAGCATCTCCAGCAACTCCGGTTGTTCGTCGCCCTCCTCTTGAGTTTGATTGGGGTTCAACTCCGACACAGCGTTGGTCAAGCGACCCTTGAGGTGCTCAAGCGACGCTGAAGCTTTGGTGATCCGTTCGCAGAACATCGCGTGTAATGGGTTAGCGACCTCTGTTTGAAAGGTATCAAAGATGTTCTGAACTAGATCCTGGGCCCGTTGATGCTCTCGAGCCTCAAAGTCTTTCTCCGCGTTAGCAGCATCTCCATAGCTCATTACTCCATTCCGGATGTTCTCCTGGATGTTGTAGCGGAGCTGTGCCTTCCGGTCCTTAAGCGATGCAGTCTCCTGCTCTTTTCGGGCGCTGATCTTCGTTCGGAAAGCCTCCTTAGTTGTCTTCACTTCCTCAAGATCGGAAAGATTTCGTAAATTGTTGCGAATAGAAGTGAGGTCAGGGTGGCTGTTGTTGACAGCAGGATGATGTCTCGGATAAGGCGGGGGCAATGTTACCAGTCGAGAAACATCCAGTTTGCGTGGATCAGGAGTTGCTGGGGCAGATTGGGGATAGTACCTGCACACAAACATTAGTGATACGTCTGGCGTAAACGTATGCTCGCACTTACCCGATAGCTTGTTTGCCTGATGCTCCCTCGTTAAGACCAACCTTCTCAGGTGGGTATTCGTTCGGTCCGTATGGTTGCCTGCTGCTGGACTCCCCGCGATTTGTTGGTGAAGATTCATCTTTCCCAATCCACTGCAAGCTCTCTCGAGCCTCTTTCGGCAATCCCATATACTTCGATTCGCGTTTACTTCTCTCCAGCCTGCGACTGCCAATGCCAGACGAAGCACCATCGTTACTCGCTTCCCACCACCGACTCGCCGATCTCCCCCGCGAATCTTCCTCATCCGGCACGGTGCTCATGGCCATACTTGGAATTGGGGAAAGGACCGGCTTGTAGTTCCACGATGCATCACGGGCTCGTTGGCTAGTCGCGCTTGATGGCGACGCAGGCTCGGTATGAGGTGTAAAGTTCGATATAGATGAAGCCGGACTGGCCGCTGTTGTGGGGATGGAAATAGGCTGCCTTGTGTCCGGTGATTCGCCACTGGTTGAAGCCCGCGATCTGCTGCCGCTGAGGTTGACGGATGCGTTTTGAGCACCCGGTGTTGCGGACCTGCGACCAGAGCTGCTATATGAGCGCCAAAGATCTCTTGTCAGGTCCACTACATCTCCAGCCATGGCATCAAAAGCTGCAGAATACCGGTCTCGTCGAAGTCGCGACTCGTTGACTATATATTCTGCGAAGAGCTCCAATCGATCCTGGTCTGACTGAGCTGCCATCTCTTTCTCGATGAATAGACGATGCCGCTCAATGGCTGCTTCGACAAAAGCGTCACCTCCCATGGGCCTCGGGGTGCTGGACAGAGATGATTCAATCTTGGCGCCGGAAGCTTGAGATGCGTTTGATGTTGATCGGATTCGGGCCCCTGAACTGTCAGTCAGGCCTGTATCAAAATCGTCGCCACAATGACGCATGGGTGGGGTAGGAAGAGCCTTGGATGGGAATGATATAGGCTGCTTCTGAGTATGAGGGTTATCGAAACGTTCCGTACCTGGCGAGAAAGGAGGCGTCGGTGCAGGCCCAGTCAGCACATTGAGACGAGGCGTAGAGGTTGACGAGCCAGGTTCACCAAGCGACTGCGAGCTTTTCGGCGAACGAAGGCCAGCACTACGTGGGGTGTTCTTTGTGACTGCATCACGACGCTTAAGCCCGGTTTCAGGGCTACCCAAAACCAGATCGGCAGGCTTCGCAGCTTCCATATCCTGTGCCCAAGGATTGTTATTAGGCTCAGCTCGTTCTCGTGCAGCACGACTTTCGCTACGACGTTCACGTATGCCTCGTGTAGCATGACTGCCGCTTGTGTCACGGTAGAGGGTGCTACTCGAATTCGAAGTTGATGTTGTGAGCCCAGAAGCGACAGAGCCAGTTTCAGTTTCCATAAGCTGTGGTTGGCGCTCTGGAGTTTGGAGGACACGAGGGCTTGTATCGATTTGCAGGCCTTGGGCAGCAGGCGACCGAGATCGTTGTCTCGAAGATTCATCTTGCCAGCCCACTGGCGTCGGTGGAATAGGCGTCAAAGTACTTTGTCCAGGTCTCCTAGTTGGGGGCGCTGGCACATGAACAGACTGTCGATTAACAGTCGAATCCAATCCGCGTCCCAAACTTTGAGACCTTGGACCATTAGGTGGAGGGCCAGGAGGCGGAGGTGGGACTGGCGCTCCATATCCCCAGCTACCTTGGGTCAGCGTTGGAGTTTCATCGATGGGAGTCCTTGATTCTGAGGCAAGTACGCCAGTCGAAGCGGCCCGACGAGCACCAGGTGCTCTCACAGGCGACTGCATGTCTGGACTCCATCGGTGCTCTGGGAATGCGTTGGTGATGATTTGATGCGGGGCACGAGGTGGAGGAATTCCTGGTGACGCTGGAGGTCGCTGGAGGGCTTCGCTCGTACTGATGCGTAGTGACTCGATGTTGCTTGGGCCGGGGCTCCCCGATCCTCTGTCCCGGAATTTGGACAAGCTAAACTTGGAGGAAAGTTTATCGCGAGAGGCTGATCTTTTTGAGCCAGTGGCAGGTGGAGGAGGAGGGAACTGAGAAAGTGATACAACACTCGTTGCGCTTTGGGGCACCACTATGGATCCGGGCCTGCTATGGAAGAAGGCTGATGTCGGCCGAGACGATGGCGAGGGCGTGTAGTCGGAGGGCGGAGGTGGTGGAGGCGGATGACTAGCAGCGAATGCGGCAGCGGACATGTGCGGGGACGAGTTTGGGTTCGCATTGGCAGGGCGGCCTGGATTCTGGCCTGGAGAGTATGGTGGAGGTGGGGAGGGCATTGCCGCTATTGACCGTTAGTCTACTCCACCATCTCGAGGTTATACCAACGCGACAATCGACGCGTTTCACTCTTCACAGTGTGGATTGCGAAACATTGCTCGACTAGGCAGAACTGACACAACCGCGAACAGACACTACAAGAAGCACATACCTTCCATGCCCGTAACATCCTGAGGCCGACTCGTCGTGACAGGCGTCTGCGTAGCTGAGTGCGGCACATACTGCCCTCCTACGGTCCCTCCACTGCGTGCCCATTGCTGGGGGTTGTAGCCTGGATTCCTCATTGCCATTGGGGATGGCGGCACTATAGGCGACGCGGCATAGGTCGAGGGCGAGGGCGCGTAAGGCGAAAAGGACAGGCTCAACGAGGACGCGCTCGCAGGCGTGTGGCCATGCGAGTATTGAGCTGGCGGGGGCGCGAGCTGGGTGGTAAGTATTGGCGGTTGCACAGCCAGGCGTCTAAGGGGAGACGTCTGCTGGGAATAGGGCCCTACGCGCGGTGAGGGCGGGGCGGGCGGCGGAGGAGGGAGGGAAGAGGGGTGGTCTTGTGCGAACGACATGGCTGGTCGCGTCGACGGTGACCGCAGGCGATTCAGCGGAGCGGTGGGCTTGACGCCGAAGCCTCAGCGGCTCTTTCAGACGACAGGCGAATCCAGGGCCGGGATTCGCAGGTGGTCGGGGGAGGCGTGGGTGCTTGGGCGTCTGTCACGCCGCCGGGACTGCAGGGCCCGCAAAAGGATCGTCTGGGGCGTACAGATGCAGCAGTTCGCGGAGCATCGTCAAAGAGGTCTCGCAATTCGTTGCGCCCGCCCGACGCACGAAGTTGAGCGTTGGCGGCGAGACTCAATGGCTAGGCGGCCTAACTGCTTCGGCGTGTGCCCTGAGGGGTGCTGGGACGTCCAGCGAATAACGGTCGCTACGCCGCAGTGGCCAGCAGGGACACGCTGCAGCATCCCTGCGCCGTCTGCAGCCTCGGCGCCTAAAATGGGTGCAGGGCCTTTGTCGTCTTCTCTGAATCCAGCGGACTCTGGCTCGTCGTGTCGCACAGCATGCGTCAATATGGGACACGAAGCAGCCGCACAACGCTCCGGCGCACCCCATCCACCACCATGCTCGTGACTGGCCCTTATATCCGAACACCACATGGAGCTGCCACAATCGCACGTCCCCGGGCTCCTAAATTGGACGCATGGAGTGGGGGATCGAGCCGGTCTCGCGACGATCCGCCCACCGTAGACGTAAAAATAGCGACCGCCACATGCACTACGACTCCCACACCACGCGAATGAGCTTGTCGCGTACAAGCAGCATGAACGCCGTTAAGCGAAGAAAAGCAACCTCCACAAGCGCCGGCGCGTACAGTAGACCGTCCTCGACCCTCTGTTCTGCGTTCAACGAGGGAGGACGCGGCGTGGGCGGTGCGGGAAGAGCACACACTCGACATGTATGACTGCCTCGTAGACAATTCGTAAAAGATGACCATGCATGCTATGCATGACACGCTCAATATCGATAAAGCTGCACGCAATATCGTGCTGCCGCATCCGTGCATTATCCGGTCTGTGTCCGAAGCTTTTCCTGGGCGGCGTACAGGGGATCAACTTTGCTGAAGGATTCGTTTGGTAGACCCGGATCTGGGTACAGTCGGCCGTTCATGTAGCCATGTTGGCTCCACAACACGCGCATGTTCCTTTTTAAAGATCTCGGTTGTGCAAATGCCATAGTGGTGTGGTGACCATGAGGCTCGACATCAGCGCTCTGAGAGGTGGACGGTGACACATCTTTAGTCCGGACAGGGTTTGAGCATGTCGTCCTTTTCGATCGCATAGATCGTCTGCCTGGGCCAAACGCAGAGAAAATTTTCTTTTGGTGTGCATGTTCAGCCAAGGTGCGAGGGTTCGCCTTCGCTGATTGGCGAGGAAACTGCGAAAGACGTCTCTACTAGCCACGGTTCAGTGAGTAGCCCATCACGTCAACACGGATCGCCGATTATACTTACCGTTTGCTGAACATCAGAACTTCAGTGTGATGGACATCAGGGCAAAGAGCACTTAGAAGGTGTTGCTCGTAGGTGACACATCCGGGTCCTCCGCTTGGTTAGGGTGGCGGAAAGAGCCATCCGCGTAAGCAAAAACATGAACAGGCAGGTGTGCTAAGTCACTTCGGAAGACACCTGCAAACTACCACAGCACCCAAAGCTGCATAGTGAGGGCATGAATAGAACCATAGCCCTTCATACCCGAAACTCTCAATGTCTAGGCCACTTCGTCGTACGGAACAATTAGAGATGCATCGATATCATTTGACTGCAGCTCCACGACCACAAACTAATCAACCACTGCTACTACCGTCCTAAATAACTCCTAATCAACGCCACCGATACATATTCATTCATCCGAGTATGAACGCAAGCTAAATAGTTCCAAACCCAAACTTAGCTGAAGTAGATCTACCATCTTCGTACTCAAGCTCCTACCGTAACCTCGCCGGTGGCCACATCCTGAACCTTCGGAGCAGGCTTTCCATTGTTACTCGGATGCCTCCATCTCGCGGCCTTCAATCTCTTCATGAAGTACTCGCCCGCGTTAACGGTTTTCTGCTCGTCGCCCTCCACCCGGCACGAAGGCACAATACCCAGGGTAGCCGATGGGTTCGGCGCAAAGAAAAATGGCATCGAGTACCGCTCCGCGCCGCTCAAGTTGAGAACCCTATGTACTGTCGACTTGAACGTGCCGTTTGTGATGTGCGAGAGGAAATCGCCCACGTTGACCACGTATGTGCGCGGCTTGGGCGGCGCCTCCACCCAGATGCCATTCGCATTTAGGATCTGCAGCGCAGCGGCAGATTCCTGCTGGACGAGCGTGAAGAACGTGTAGTCTGTGTGTGCGCCTAGGCCAATGTTGCGCGCTCCTGGCGCTTCCTGCGGCGGGTAGTGGAGCATGCGCATGTGGATCATGGGGAAGCTCGTCACTTCGTCGAAGTATGTTTCCGGCAGCTCGAGCGCCAGCGCAAAAGCTTGCATGAGCTTCCGTGCGAATGTCATCGCCCGCGTGTAGTAGCTGTATACTTTTGGTCTGAGCTCGGGGCATGCACTGGGCCACGAGTTCAGCTTGGGCGTTGATGGATCTGGCGTGTAGGGTGCATTCTGCTCCGGATCCGAGGCGTCTTCGCCTATGAGGAAGGCCTCTTTCATATCTTCAACGCAATCAGTACGCTTCTGCTTCAAAAGTTGAGCACGTTACTCACCGCCTCGACCAGTTCCTTCTAGCTTCGTCTCAAAAAGCGGCTCATAGCCTCTTAGCGCAGCATTCTTGTGCAGATGTACCTCCATCTTTTCTTCGTGTGGCAGCGCGAAGAATTTCTTAATCGCATCGAACGTGCCTTCGATGACATGGTCGGGTATGTTGTGATTCAGCGCGTAGAAAAATCCGACCTCTCGACATGCTTTCCCTATCTGCAATGCAACTTTCTTGCGGTCGTCCAAATTGTCAGAGAATATCCCAGAGACATCGATCTCCGGTATGGATTCGAATGTTTCTACTGCATCTGCTCCGCGAAGTACCGGTCGAGCTCCACGGACGCCACCAGCGTGGTAATATACATACTGCAAGGCATCGAGTCAGTGTCGTACAAACTATCTCATGCATCATGTCGTACCTCTTTCTTTTCAGATGCCATTTGTCCAAATGTTGGGGTGGTACCGCAGGAGTTTCAGCTGTATTTGTGGTATGCAGTGCGGGGCAAACACCCATGTTTAATATCGGTAGATTGCAGAATACGAACATGCTCTAGACCAACCATACCCCGCGTCGAGGTCAACGCTGATATCAAGTGATCCATAAGCACTCGTCGCCACTTTTTTCAACACCATGGCCTAGATCCTATAGTGGCGGCCAGTATGCTTGGCCACGGTTGATTCCGAGTAGGTATCTTCTACCACGACAAACCTGGGTTTCGGCACTAATAGAGGAAGACGTCTCATCAAGTGTCGTTGATATACAACTACCACCATGGTCTGATATGCAGCTTACCATAGACTTAAATCGTAACGTATCCAGCTTCCTTCCACCTTTTTCTCACAGTTATAACCCAAAGTACCAGTCACCACCAAAACCAACGCCACCAGATTTCTTCTTTGGCGGCAGAGTCCAGACCACAATTCGAAAAACACCAGAACGTCAGACGAAGCAGTGCAACATCCATAAATAAAACCACACGAGAATAGAAACAAAAGCCACAGAGAAGATATCCACACGCAAAAACAACTACAATTACCCATCAACAAGAAGACAATCAAAACGTAACTGAGAAAACTCAACATCAACACCTCCCATAGCCCTACTTCCTACACCTCGGAGGCCACACCACCCAGACAAAACCCCATACCCACCCTTCCTCATCCTCCACATCCAACCAGCCACCGCCTCCCGTAATCTCCTACACTAACATAAAAAATGATCATCCAACCCGCCACCGGTTTCTCAAGCCGACCAATTCCCACACCACAACCCCCTCTCCCAAACACCACACCACATCACACGCTACCCCCTCGCCCTACACAAATCCCAGCCCCATCGACCCAAGCCAAGCCACCTCTCCACTCTCCACCCACATTTACCACCACCCGCCACCACCTCACACAGCAAGCCCAGATCGATCACAGGAACCTCCTCGCCGTCCAATTTCCCCCATCGTCCAATCCTCCTCCCCCTAAATATAACCCCCAGCCCACCCAAAAAAAAAGCCTAACCTATCACCACAACCCCGCCACCATCTCACGCGCAGCAAGCCCGCCCAGATCGATCGCAGCCGCACATACCGATCTCCGAGCCCGCCACGGCGGACGCATCTTCGCACGTGGCACAACGTGGTGCGGAAAAAGAACGCAGCCACCTGAGCACGTCATTACATTTGTTTTTTGCACGTCGCGTGCGCGCACGTTTTGTGGTGGGCTGGGTAGGGGCGAGGGCTGTGGTTGGTGTGGTTTTGGGGGGAGGAGGGAGGGTGTCTTAGATGTGGGTTTGGTGTCTGGGTTGGATTGGGTTGGATTGGATGGGTGGGAGGGTAGGATAGAATAGGATGGAGGGGGAGAGGATCTGATTCGAGGGATGGGATGGGGGATACATTTCGTTATTGGGTGTAGGAAAGGATGAGGAGTGTGGAGGAGGATACACAGACCAAACTCGGCTTGGTGAATGGTCCAAGAGCAGCTCCGCAGTGCGTCGAAATGTATGAGTGTAGAGCGTGACACTGGCCTGGCCATCCGGCGTCCGCAACATGCGGACGACGTTCGTACCCACCTCGCTCTTCCCTTCTTCCACGTTAGAATGTATTGAGGGGTCCTGCTGTGGACTGACTGGCTTCAAGCTGCTTATTCGGACCCTACGAGTACGTGTACGAAGGCATATCTTACCCCCTCACTTCCTACGCCCACAAATCTAGGACAGACACCCTCCCTCTCCACAATTTCCACATCAAAACATACCAGCTGAACAACTCATCATTTACCCTCCTACATAAAAGATCTAATCCATTCACCCATGTACAGATAGTTTCCACATCACAACATACCAACTGGAAAAGTCATCCAGCACCCCTATACCAAAAATCTACCCACACACACGCACAAACACCACATCCATACTCAAGATTCATTCAAGTAGCGAATAGGAACGGACTCGACTATATACAGCATGCCTGAAAAAGCAGACGAGATGAGCGGAAACGCTGGGTGAAGCGCGTAGAAAGGAGATCTAATGCAGCGGACGAAGCTCGACGTGCGTATTCCACGAGAAAATGTGGAGGGGGAGGAGGGAATTGACCTTCTTCCCTCCTTTCCTCTCAAATCCTACGCACACATCCAGGAAGTTCCTTTCCTTCAACAACGCAACGACCCTAATAATCCCTCCCCTCAACCGCCAACTTCCCCTCATTCTCCTCAATAAACGCAACCAAATCCTCAATCGTACAAACCTTGATCCCCCACTCCTTCCCAAACCGCAAACACTCATCCCTCCGCATCATGCCTCCGCCCTGAAACTCCGTCTTCCCCTCCACACGCTCCCCATCCGTAATCAACTCGCAGATGACGCCGACGTCGCCCTTCCCGCTCAACCGGCATAGGTCCACCGCAGCCTCCGTGTGTCCGCGGCGCACGCGCACGCCGCCCTCGCGCGCCTGCAGCGGCAATATGTGCCCGGGGCGGCGGAAATGGCTGGCCTTCGCCGCGGGGTTGGCGAGCATGTTGCAGGTGCGCGCGCGGTCTGTCGCGGAGATGCCGGTTGTCATGGAGGGGTGGACGGCGTCGATGGTGACGGCGTAGGCCGTCTGGTTGGGGTCTGCGTTCTCCGTCACCATCTGCGGGAGGTGCAGGGCTGCGGCGCGCGACACGGGGAGCGGCGCGCAGATGTAGCCCGACGAGTAGCGGATCATGAAGGAGGCTTTTGCGGGGGTGATGGCGCTCGCCGCGATGATGAGGTCGCCTTCGTTTTCGCGCGAGGGGGAGTCGAGCACGATGACGAACTCATCGTTTGCTGCGTGGAGGGGCGGTTAGCATTGCGTGCGAGGGGGCGTGGAATGAGGGAGGGAGGTACCGAATGCTTGGATGACGTCTGGTATTGAGTCGAAGGCGGGGTGTGCGGGCGTGTGGTCTACCAGGTCGCCGTTCGCGCCATTCTTGCCATTTGCGTGCCCGTTCAGGGCGTCGGCCACGGCTTCGACTTCGACGACGGCGGGCATCGCTGGATGCGCGTGGGGCTTATCTATCTTCGTATCTGGACGTCTTTCTTGTGTGTTCCTCGCTCCAATGTGGCTCGACTCGACGGCGCAGATGGGCAATTGGAGAACGCGGCTGGAAAGGCAACGCTCGCCAAAGCCTAGGTATATTCTCTCTCGCGCGCTTGATTTCCAAAGCCTCTGTAAGCCACTACCGGGAGTGCCCGTAGCCGTAGCCGTACCCGCACTGCTGTGTAATCAATCGCGCCGAATCTTCTCAATCGTCTCCAGAACCCAGTCTTCGCTCGCGAGGGTCGGTATCGTAGCGGAATCGGAGGACGGGACGCAGGAGAGAGCAGTCGGCGGCAGTCACGGAGCGGGCGACGTCGCCACGATATTATTGTTGGCTAGCCCTACGCACTTGCATGAGCCTCGATGTTGGACAGCCAAGCGGAGGGGTCAGCCGAGGACCGGGGCCTTTGCAACGCCGCTCCGATTCGCCGTCCCTCCGATCTGTGCCCTTCGGGGAGCGAAGACGATACATCACGCCGTGACCATTCCTCTTGCTCCGTCGAGTGCCTCTGATTGGGGCGCTGTGTGAAGAACGGTGATCCCTCGTCACAAAGTGAGAAAGCACGGATCGAGCGAACGCGTGTTGGCTCCTCCTAGGATCCTCTCATTCTCGTGTCATACGGAACGAAGGCTGCTATGGCTACTGCTGCCAAACATGATTGATTCACGAAGCGAGGGTATATATCAATCCTTCTCAGCCTGCTGACCTGCCCATCCGAGCCTCCGTCATGCCAGTACCAGATATTCGTACAACGTTGAAATACACGTCCGTCATCCAACCCGTTAGCCTGCCATCCTTCAACATGACACCGGCCATCTGTTCATTTTTTAAGCCACCTTCGGGCCCTTATCGTTATCCACGGGAACATCGCTAGTCTCGCTCTTGCGCTCACTGACCACGCCAGTAGGCACGCCGTCCGTCTCATCGTCGCTCCTCCAGAAGTCTTTCTTTCCCCTGCGTAGGCGGTTGACCCACGGCGGCAGGATGCCACCAGGGATCTTGTACGTCCATGCATCCTTCTCTTCCTTGTGCTCGGGCACGACACGGCCACCCGACGCCTTCTCAATAATCCATACGAGGCCGTTGATGATGATGTAGGAGAAGATACCTGCAATCATACCGTAAGCAATCGAGTAGGTGAATGGCATGATGGTGATGGTGAGGAACGCCGGAATAGCATCGCCCATGTAGCGCCAGTTGATGTCCTTCGCAGCAGACGCCATGAGACAGCCGACAATAACCAGTGTGCATCCAGTTGCCCATGGAGGAATGGACGCGAAGATGGGCGCGAAGAAGACGGCGATGAAGAAGCAGAATCCCGTCGTCATGGCAGTCAATCCAGTCTTGCCTCCTTCACTGATACCAGCACCGCTCTCAATGAACGCGGTAACGGGAGGAGATCCGAAAAGGCTACCGATCGAGATACCGAGCGCGTCGACCGTGTATGCAATGGAGCTGCCCTCGAAGTCCTGGGTGCGCTCATCGATCAAGCCGGCAAACCGCGCCATGGAATACAAAGTACCGGTGCAGTCCAAAATATCAACGTAAAGGAAGGAGATGAACGCCAACGCGAACTGTCCACCGTGTCCGGAGATGTCCCATTGTTGAGCACCCAAAATGTGCTTGATGGGACGGAAGGTGACGACTTGCTTGAAGAAATCGAAGGAGGAGTCTCCGAGCGTGGTATGAGGGAAGTAGGTAACGGAAGTGGAGCGAGGCCATGAGATGATCGAAACGAGCAAGATGCCGGCGATGATGGCACCCTTAACACGATACATCATTAGCATGACAGTGACAAAGCCACCGCAGAAAATTCCGATCCACATTGACGGGTTCCTCATTTTGTAGGAACCAAGGCAGGCAATACCGTCAGCGTCGAACTGGTCAGGCGTGTTGACACATCCAGCGAGCTCGAGGGGCGTCGACTTGGCACCAGTGATGACTCCAATACCGGCAGAGTAGCTCAGACCGATAATGGTTAGATATAGACCAATGCCTACACCAGTCGCGAGCTTGATAGATGCCGGAATGGCCCTGAAAAGGTAGGTCAGCAACAGTTCTTTTGCGAGTGGCGCATAGCGGTAAATCGCAAGTCGGGGCAAGAAACGATCCGTCGTCTCTTCCTCCAACCAGGATCACAGACGCTGCGTACTCACCTTGCAAGCCACTGTCGAATACCAAGAAGGGTCAGGCCAACGAAGATGAAGCCTTCCATAAAAACAGCAGTTAGTGCAACCTGATACGGCACCATGCCTGTAAAAGTAATTAGTATATATTCCAAAAAAGAAACTTTGTACCACCACTCCAAGCCACTAGAATGCCTGCAGCTACAGTAACACCCTGGCTAGGAGCACCAAAACGGGGAGTGGCGTTGGATGTAACGCACCTGATCCGTGGTATCCAACGACGGTGTAGGTGAAATACGCATTCAGACCCATTCCAGGAGCTAGGCCGATTGGCATGTTGGCAAAGAGCCCCATGCAGAAGGAGGTCAGCGCTGAGATGGCGGCAGTCGCAGTAACCAGGTCTCGGTTGATTTCCTGGACACAGAGAAGGTAGGGTTCGTAGCTATCGCACAGGTCGTCCATCTGCTCGGCAGGACAGACACAAGTGCCGCCCGTGTTCGAAGTTATGGATGCTGGGTGGGCACGTGAGCAAGGAAAGCAAGACCAAAACCAACCCAGGATTGCTTACCGTTAACAGCAATAATGTATGCCATGGCGAAAAAGGTCGCCAACCCAGCCCTGATCTCGGTGAAGAAGTAACTCCCCGTTCGTGTTTTGGGCTATGAAAATCGTTAGGATATGTTGCATGTGAATGACCATGGGACCAACTGACATGTTCTGAGCCATCGAGACGGAACCAACGACCAACCGGCGATTTGGCGACCGACTGGTTAAAGTTTTGTACCCAGCCCATCTTGAATGTGCTCTCCACGAAAGTTGCGATGGGATGAAGTTGATGAGTGATCTGCGCAGGGCGCTAGAATGGCGAGGGAGGGAACATTTATTTAACCCGGGTAATGCACGTAAAATGCGATTCTGTGGCATCCCGCACCAGGAGATAAGGGTTTGCTCGGTGTGGCTTGGCGACTTCGTGAAAATTGGTCTCGCCGTTTGGAGTGGTCCAATCCTAGCCACCTTCTGTTAAGCTCCATGAAAGGAATCGGGCTAGCCGGGATCCGCTCACGCGTATGGAGGCCGACCGCGGCAGGGAGCTGGTGAACAGCGCCGCCCAGAGCACGCTGCAGTGCGGGGCCCTCAGCGCACCTCCAGCCATGTGGAGAGGAGCGGCGCGGTGATGGTACCTGGGCGACCATGATGGGAGGCTCGTCGTGGCGGCGTCGTCCTGGTGGCGCTCGAACAGGCAGGCGGAGGCGGCCGACATGCGACGCGCAGTAGCCGTAAGGGATCGGGGAGATCGCCTCTTCTTCGTCTGGTGTTATCTCTCATCTCCGCTATCGAAAGCCATAGCTATCGACAGTCATCGCGGTCGCCGACGCGCCCTGCTACGGCGACGAACTATTGCAAATGCGATCGTGTCAGGCTTTTGCAAAAGCAGAAGGCTGTCCGGGTGGCACCACGGACGCGATGGGTAAAAGCGGAGCACAGAGGCGGCGGCGATGAGACGGCGCAATCTAGGGGGCGAGATGCTGGGGGCGACGAACAAAGGCGCTGGCCTGGTGCGTTTCTCCTTTGGTGCTGGTCGCAGGCGTGAAGTCGCGACATGCATGTCGTCGCAGGGCTGGCTGTTTGGCGGCAGGGCAGTATCCGACGGCGCGGTCTTGACGTGCGGTGAGATGACACAGCAGTCGACATTTCAACGCGTTCGCTGCAGGGCGCATAGGTGTTTCAATAGCGGAGTGATGGTGCGGTTGTACAGACATGATGGTCCATGTCCCATGGGCTGGCACGTGAGGCTAATTATGGAAGGAACTCGCGATACGATGCGCTTTCGGCTTGGGTTTCTCATGCGTCGCCCATGGCGCAACACTCACCCTCGCAAATTAAGGGTCCAATATGGCACTGACCATACGCGCACGGTGATTTTCGTCCCCAGGTATATCTTCGTGTGCATTGGGCTGTTTGAGCCGCATTCTAGCCACTTCACTGGCTCCACACTCCACACACCGGCCCAGCACCCGACGCAGAGCGACTTCCAGAGCTTGTTACTATCCCAAATGCGGCAAACATCGTGGCCAGCATGTTGACGGAATTGACTAGCGCGGGTTACGGCCACAAGCTCATGCCACTGGCGACGAGACAGCATCAAGCTATGACTTAGACAGAGCGCTTTTCTTATGTAACTATCCACAATATTCTTTCACAGTGTTTGAATGATCATTGATTGTAAAGGAACAACATAGTTGGCGTCCCCGTATATCAGCATTCTTTCACCCTCAATAAACGTTCCAATCGTGCCCACTCCACACACGTCGTTGTGACCTCCTTCACAAAGCTTCGATTGTCTCACCACGACCATCCATCCATCCAACGCTTGCAACGACATCATCGTTATAGCAATAAATCAATTGTTCACATGACGCATTGCACAGCACTGCATATTAAAACCTTCATCTGGCCTGTCTTCATCACTGCAACGAACGAACTTCTTAATCTGGTCTATTAATGAATTTTTCAAAGAACTGTCAACCCCATCATTGCAAGCGTGATGTTCTTAATCTTCACGATATTTCACTGGCCCCAGTCGATAGAACTATTAAACGAAGTCAACGAACAGTAGATCTGAACGTAAATGAACACCTATTGATATAGTATGCTGGGACGGATCCCGAATTGTTCTCAAGAAGATTCTTCAAAAAATCCTTTGAGTATCAGCATCAAGCGCAGAAGAGTCTCTTCTTTAGTTTGATCATGCGACAGCTCTGGGTTTTTCTAACTCCAAGGGGGCATAGTCATGCTGTGCACCGAAGATGAAATGATCTGGAAAGTATACAATTATCTTAATGCAGAACACCCGTAGGATATTCAAGAGTCACGTAGTGGGAGGTTTGACGCCAAAATCACGTGTCCGGGACCGATGAAGCGCTGTAGAAAAGCAGATCATGGCTAGAAACATGCTCACTACTCGATAGGTGAGTACACCGCTCTGTGAGAATGAATGTAAGAAAGATGAACAGAAACAGAAGAAACATGACAGTTATGAAATTGAGACCGGTGGGGACGAGGGTAATGAGCAAGAAAGAGGTGGACAGGTGAACGAGTTTTACTTTGATGAAAGATAAGAAATTGAAGAGAAGGATTGATTGGTCGTCCCGACTTATGAAGAAGTCAGGTGTAGTAGATGAGAGAAAAGCATGACTGCCTTCTTACAGCTCAAGAAGGTAACGTTGAACACAAATGTGAACAGATGCAGAAAAACCTACGGTCCTCTATTGCATACTCTATCGTTACGTCTTCGCTACGGCAAAATCTCGACAGCACTATCTGCTCCGCAGGAGATAGGATATGGCGAAAAGAAACGAGTGTCACCCGTTGGCACACCTCTTTCTCTCCATATTACCCAAATATATAGTGCATTAGGTTTGATGTCCGGCAACTTCGTATTCAAGCACTACTTTGTTGGTGTATGTTCAGCTGCTATATTACGTACTGATGTCATATATAGGATCCGTTTGCAAAGATGTCACTCATTCTGTTGCTCCATACCCACTATGGAGCTAGTTGCCGTATGATCTACAACTTCCTCCAGATCTGCAACTTGTTGATATAAATATATTATTGGGGAGGTCTTTACGCTTCGGTCTCAAGCTCTTTGGCCACCGCACGGACATGTCTTGCTTCGATTGGTGGCTTAACTAGTTAAACATCACGAGAGCCAGCCCACTCCCTGTAGCGAGCTGTTGTTGTACCTTAACGCGCGTCCACGTTCTGTCATTTCCGGGTCAGGTACCCAACCAGAGGCCCAAGTTCATATTAATGTTCGATAGGCTTACGATTCACCGTGGTAAGTTTCTTGGCTACTTCCATTCCGAGAAGCTTAAACCCGTTTCTCTACCCACCTGCGTGGCTCTAGACTATCTTCAGACGTGTCGCTCTTCCACCTTAACACGATGCGAGATAGCGTCGATATACTGTCCGTATCTCTGGTCCCCCAATTTTCCACCACATACTCTCGTGGCACGACCTCCTTGTGTCCCATGCAGCACCCAAGCTTCTCGAAGCATTGAAGATTTTCCGTCGCCAAGCTCTCCAATGCACCATCTTGCATGCATAGATATAAGGGATGGCCTAATACTTGCTTTTCAGGTTTCAACACGATCGACCCATTTCTACACCCCTGCTGGAGTTGCAACAGGGATGTGCGATGACACTAATTTTCCATCCAGTGACGCGATTCAATTGCCGTAGGATGGTACTCGCTTCCCCGGATTATGCGCATGTCGGCACTGCACCTGCGGCGGAGTATGTTACCCCGGACGTAAAATTGAGCGGGCGTTTCGAAATGATTGCACGTGTCGCGGACGCCAAGAACACCAAAGGGCGAGAACCAGAGGTAGAGGTGGAATAATGAAAGCTAAAGACGGACGGAAAGAGCACGAGGAGTTGCACAAACCAGCTGTGGCGCTCTTTACCAGCTTCAGTGTGACGATGTAGTATAAAGCTACCGAGAAAGATGTTTGAAATCCATTGCTTTGCTTGTCCTCACTCATTGAACAAGATACTTCGCTACGTCTATAGTTGAAAGTGATATAGCCACCATGCACTCCCAAGCGTTGCTCCTCGCGGCCCTTACGGGCATCGCCTCCTCAGCTCACATCGGTGCGCGCGCAGCAACCAACACAAACCTCCAAACTGTTTTCCCTGCCTCCAGTGGAACCACCAACCTCGCCGCTGTACGAACTCTCGCGGCAGGAGAGACTTTCGATGGAGGCATGAAGCAATGGGACCGTAGCCGTACGCCCTCCAACAACCCAACTCTTTAGTTCCAATGCTGATGATAGAGTAGCATCAACCTGCAACGACCAAGCCGAAGGTGGCGACTCCGACGCAGTATTCCTTCTTCAAGACGGCGCCGTCCTCTCGAACGTCATCATCGGCCCCAACAACGGCGAAGGCGTGCACTGCCTTGGTACCTGCACGCTGAACAATGTGTGGTGGACCGACGTTTGCGAGGATGCTGCAACGTTCAAGCAGAGTTCTGGCACTTCTTACGTCAATGGTGGTGGTGCTCGTAAGGCGGACGACAAGGTGCTGCAGCACAACGGTGGCGGAACTGTTGCTGTCAAGAACTTCTACGCCGAGGATGTTGGCAAGGTAAGCATCTCCACAGTTTTGTACACGGTTGTTAATCTGATCATCCCTAGGTCTACCGTTCCTGCGGTAACTGCGGTACCCAGGTTGCGAGGAAGTCAACCTTCGATAACATCAAGATGAGCGGTGGAAGTGTTGTTGCTGGTGTTAACGGTAACCTTGGAGGTTAGTTTGCAGTGTTCTTGATAAGGTCTGATGCTAATGCACCTTAGATACCACGACGATCAAGAACTCCTGCGTGCTCGACGGAGCCAGCCATGTCTGCTGGTTGTACAAGGGTGTCACTTCAGGCGAACCTTCCAAGTAAGCAAGAGACTGACCACAAAATCCGATACTCACTGACTTCTCACTCCAGGACCGCTTCTGTGGCAGATGGAAAGGCCTGCGCAACAAGTGCGATCAAGACTTCCGGATGCTAAATGCCGCTTTGACTGAGATGGTGGGCAGTGGCTGTTGGAAATCCTTCAAAAAGGGGACAATCGCTTTATCTGTATATACTTACTTTGACTGTATCTACCTATTACAATCACGCTGCGAAGCAGTATGCGCACTGCCAACTCTTGCAAAGCTTGAATACATGTATGTATGCCGGATGTGATGACCTGTGCAAACAAAAATTAAAGGAACATTAAAGTTTTCTAGGTTCGTCTTTGCGCATTCAGATTATTGAGAAGGTGTATCTTTCTACCTTATGATGCACTACAAGCATTACAAGCTAGCCACACTACGATTCTTCTAATTATGCGCGCCATTATACAGTAACTTACCAAGCGCAAGGTGCAAAAGAGCAATGCGTTCGTTGTTGGCTTAAGGTGCCTGTGCCCTTGGACTTGACTGCCCACCCTCCATGTCCCTATCTCCTCCAACCTCTTGAATATAAGCTTCGAGAGGGTCATATGCTCTCTGTGGGCTTTCCCGTCTTCTTTTCCCTGAACTTGTTGAATGCAAGATTCGAAAATACAATGCGTTGACTGGACTCAAAAGGGCGGCTTTGAAAGGGCGAACCTAAAGGGGCATACATATTAATCGTTAGCTTGAGAGAGCAGTACTTAACTCGTAAACTCAGTCAGATAGGCTCAAGGAAGTGAGCATATCAACTGCTCCCTTTAGGAGAGGCTTGTGCCGACTACAAAACTTAGTTGGCTGTTCCATCCTCTTGAGCATGCCAGTGCAAGTTTTGAAATAGTTGTGTATTGACGGCGAATGTGTTGACCGCTAGGACCTTGGCGTCAGCTTAGATGTTCGTCTGCCACAACCTACTAAGTGCAAGCTTTAAGAGGGTAATGAGTTGGGTATGGATGTTGTCCCTATTCCATCTGTTGGCCGATCCTTTTTGTATGACAGGATGAAGGAGTAGTTGAGAAAACTAAACAATTGTATTTATACTATGCAGATGGTCTTTTCATCTGCATCAGTAAATATACCTTTTTCTTTCAATCTGAAATAGCCCACTCTTCGGTATGTTGGTAGGGCGGTTTGGAAAGCATCTTCAAGCACTATAATACCAGCAGCCCCATCTGTTTCTGTCTCTGTCACAATTTGCAGGCAGAAGGCCTCTATCCCACCGAATTTGAGCGCGAGGTCTTCGTACCACTCAGGTTCCATTGCGTCCGGAACAATGTCCGCACAGTCCAGTAATGATGGATAAACCCAAGAAAGAGATGCGGTTGAGCAGGTGGTGGGGTAACAACTGGATCCCTCAGAGTATTCATCCCCAAAGTCTATTTCTGTTGAGGTCTTTTCTCGCGCGACTCCAGAGTTTCCATTCGTGTGTCTATCTGCGGGGTCTTTGCTGTAATTTGCATCGCTAGAACCAATGTTGGATGAATATCTGCCATTCAAGTCTCTGTCGTTCGAGTTCCCATCGCTGTGATGGGAAGAAGATGAAGTAGTAGTTTCGCTATCAATTTTAAAATCCTCGCGCATGGTGGCCAAGCGGACTTCCTCCATTATCTGGTTCCTATCTCCGATCCCGAGAAAGTGATGTACAGGAAACCATCGCACAGAGATCACACGACCGGTGACGACTAAGAGACCAAATGTTACCTTGCCATATGGGAAGCTTGGCACTTTCGGTATCGTTCTACAATCAATGGTGTCGATGGCTATCTGTTCAGTGAGTGGCTTCAGTTCCGTAAAAATTTCACCATCAACAGAAGCCCACGACCAGGTCGGCGCACGAAACTCTTTAGGCCTAGCAACTGCATCATTCCTGTCGTAGAGGCGCCATAGCAACTGTAAAGATAGGTACTCCTTCCATAGTCCTGCTAGTTAGATAGATCATGTTGAACGATTCGCCAACCTCGCGTGTTATCGCTGATATTGCGACCAGTTTATCACCAGGAGAGCTAATTGAACGCCTTCCATAGTAAAAAATCATTATTGGCCAGATATGAAATATCCTGTCCTCAATAGTGTCGTCTTTGCTAGACGGTATACCTAGGACATGTTGGGCCCTTGTATCCTTGATACTAGACGCATGCCCTCCATCGTAGTAATTCCTGCTTCTGCATTCCCATTTCAGTTGTTGGCATGTGAATTGGAGATTGCGTGGAGAAATGAACCTCTCTTGTAATGTCCATGCCCGATTGTCTATCGGGTCCAACTGTTTCACTGTATAACCAAAGAGGACCACGTCGCCTATTGAACCACGTGCGCATTCATATTGCAGCGCAATATCTTCAAACCCAATACCTCGCCGTTGTACATGAAGGAACCCTTCGAAGTAGGTACTAGCGCTCGATGCCGAAATAGTGACATATGCACTTTTATATATCTGATGCATCTGTGGCAATTGTACAGCTAGATCGCCGCCGTCGTCTTGTATGATGCACAAGCAGTCGATCCAAATGAACGACAGTCGGAGCTCGCGAGTAACTAATATGGCGTCTTGAAGAGTTTGGGGCAGGCTGTAGAAATTAATGCCTTGCCTTCGCTGAGTTAGGGTTGCCTTCGTGGTTTTGACCGGTTGGTCACCTCCCCAGCAATAGCTCAGGCAGGTATAAGACAATACCTCGACGTCGGATGTTTCGCGGGGGCGAACATTCTAATCTTCACCATCTAAAACAATCTCGAGTAATCGTTTTGGGGTGAAGGTGGTGGAATTGGCAGTTGGACAGGTGCGTCGTCACGTACCTCGCAATGCAGCTCCACGAAAATCAGCCCATGCCCATCCCAAACAATAAAACGTCCCACTTCGAAATCGGTCACCTGTGAAATATAGGGAAAACGGAAACTTGCTTAAGCCTTCCGCAAGGCGGATCATTCGCTCTTGCTCCGTCGGAAGATACGAGGTATCGAAGAAACGCCTACGAAAGGAGCCATGAGCAATCTTTACGAGATCTGTTACTGTGTCATATGTTGTAGCAGACCTGTAACATCTTAAACAGTATCTGTAAAGTTCGCAACCGTCCAATGCGGCCTCGAGTGCTTGGCGTATCGTGTACGGAAGGCGATAAGAGAAAGATCCTGACCCTGGGGGCGGCCTAATGACGATTTTTCGACAGTGAGCACAACTATGAGGAGACATCTCTGGATACGGTTGGAAATGGTTAGCTACTCAACGTGAGTTAAGTAGGCTGGCTAGGTGGGCTGTACTGCAAGGCGGAAGCGGGGTGGCGGAGCGAAGAATAGCCTAATCTTTATTTATCACTCTTACACTTGTATCGTCGTGCCCTATTAGAATTGTTATTATCGTTATCGTTACTTTGCGATTGCCGATGCACTGTATTTTAGCCTACCTGTACTTCTTCTTTATCGTTGTTTTTGGGTGGCTGTGCATGTTGTTCCGTGCGCTTCACATGCATTGCATAGACGACTTGTTGCACAACGTGACCGGTGAACACTTGGTGTTGCCTAATTTTTGTGCAGCGATATACTATTGCCTATAAGTAGTCTTGGATATATTCCATGGCTGCTTTTCCTTCCCTTGACGCTACCTGCCATTGGACTTTGGGTAGACGGGAGGGTTATATCCCCACAGCTCGTGATAGCAGAACATTCCAACTCTTCCATGCTTTTTGGAAACCGTCTTTTCCGTCGTTAGCATCGTCTAGCCAGTGGACATCAATCCGACCACGCGAACAAAAGCTGTGTCACTTCTTGAGAAAATTGCAAAATGGCGTTTTCGCAATCATTCACGGCTCAGTCAGCGAAGCACATTGGAGGGTATTGCTCCCTTCTCTTTGGATACCGTCACTTGTAGTTTTGAAGTATAATGGTGCCTCGCTATTGATGATCGAGAGGAAGAAGATGAACGAATGCTTAAACTCCGTCATCAGGGCAAAATTCAGCTACACGGATAGTTTGAAAGATGAATCTATACGTCTTCTCGATCTCCATTACGGAAAAGGAGAAGATACCATCCAGTTTAGCCTCCAGGCCTACCCTCTAAACGACCATCCCAATTACATCGCCTTGTCATACACGTGGGGAGATGCGAAGGACGTCGTCTCTGTTGTCTGCGATGGTAAAATCGTAGCGATAACACGGAACTTGAGAGACGCGCTCTGGCAACTGAGACAGGATCGTAAGCGCCTAGCTAGGAGAGATTACTCCAAGAAAAGTTTCGCTCGACCTTTGTATTTTTGGATCGATGCTGTTTGCATCAACCAACAAGATTTGAAGGAGAAGAGTTATCAAGTTGGTTTGATGGAATATATCTACCAGCAAGCCTACAAAACGATTGTTTGGTTGGGTCCATCAGACAGCAGCAGTGACTCGACTGTAGACTACTTGAATGAATTGGGGGCGAAGGCAGAGGAGTTACATATGGAAACAGGTCACGAGCCATATAGGGAACTCTGGCAAAGTATGGTACCCTCGACATTCGGAAACAAAGGGCTAGGATATTTACCAGAAGTTGGTGGCCATGTATTTGGAATTCCAATAAAGCCATTGCAGAGGCTGTTCCATTCCATCAGTGGATGGCACGACCAGGACAAACTACTGCCGGTTGCTGGAATCAAGCAGTTCTTCACCAGACCGTGGTGGGGAAGAATATGGGTTCTACAGGAAGTCACTCTTCCAACAAATGTAGAGATCATTTGCGGAACGAAAGCGATTACAAGGACTCGATGCAGAGCAGCTATCAATGCATATATTGGCTTGTGGCACGTGCTGTATATTCAGTTCCGGATCAAGCCCTGTTTGACGCGATATCAACTCAGCATCGTCAAGAATTCGTTTCATCACCGTCCCATAATCCTGCTATCATCCAGCAGAATATACAAAGAGAGCAAATTTCCACTGGTGGCTTTACTCCGCGCCACTTGCGTCGGCACCATCAACCGCAATCGCCACGGACCCCACCACTTGGAGGCAACAGACCCGCGAGACAAGATATTTGCCCTACTAAGTCTCACAGCAGATCGAAAGGAGCTAGAATATGCTGGCGTATGTCCTGATTATTCTAAATCGTACGAGGAGATCTACACAATGACCATGGTAGCTCTGCTCCAACAAGGCCATGTTTCATTGCTGTCAATGTGCCAGATCCGTAAGACTCCGGGTAAACTACCATCTTGGGTTCCCGACTGGTCCCGATCAGTAACGGGTATGCTACAAGATGTGGAAGATGATCATGTTACCCTTTATCCTATATTCAACGCATCCGCAACCAATCCGAGGGACGTCAAGATCGAAACAAGGACAAAGAAAGGAGTGGTTACAACAATAGTAATGGTGTGCCAGATATATGACGAGATATATGAAATTGGGGTCTTTCCAAACAGAAGAAATAGCCGCGAAGTACCAATTCTCCAGACCTTCGCATGGCCGGTAGAGTGGCTACTTGAGCTTATTCGGCTGACATACTGTTGCAAACATGTCTATAATAATTTCGACGATCGCCTGCGTGCAGCAGCACGAACCTCAATTGGAGGCGTTGGGTTCGGCCACGATGGACGATTTGTAAGAGTCAAGAATAATCGACTTTCTGAGGCCATAGTCCTCCTTAGAAAAGGCCTTAAGCAGATCAGCGATAAGGGCATTGCGTCCGAGGCCCAGGAGTTTTTGGATAGTAGAGTCAAAGACACCCCAATGAGCACCGTCAATCTAGCCCCGGAGATCATCGGTAAAAGTTTGGGACGACTTCCATTCGTTACAAAGCGAGGGCATCTGGTGTTAAGCTCTGAGCAAGTCAAACGAGGCGATGTTGTCGCGCTAATCAGGGGGACGCAGGTCCCGTTTATCCTTCGGCGCCAAAGCAAAGGTAGCTATCAAATTGTTAGTGAAGCATATGTGGATGGCATCATGGACGGGGAAGCAATGGACGTATCGAAGTGTTGCCCTATAGAGATAGTCTGAGGAATCTGATCTCAACTCTTGAGACTTTCGCCTTTGTCTGTTTGAGCTTCAATATGTCACACCTACTACAGCATAGAAGAACCTGCTATCGTCTCATAAGCGACAGGAAGTTTACAGCCTGAATTGCGATCCATGACTTATGCACCATACTCAGTTACTACACGTGCTCCGGCTGCGTATCCGTGATAGATGTAAAGCGGATGCTGAGTGCCGAGATGACCAGGGTAGTAAGCAATTGTTACCCTAAAAGATCATCGAAACATAGACCACTAGTTTTAGCTGTATATAGCCCATTTTGTATGGAACATTTGCTATAGATGGGAAGATATAGACAATAGTGTTGGAGCCGTTTCGCGTTTCCGTCGCGTGTCCGGGAGATTCGTTAAAGAGGCATACGCCACATGTGGCTTCAGCATCAGCCACGACGATGACGTCGCGACAACAAGTCGTGTCGCGCTCATTTCCAAGGTCTGTGTAGCTTCGCAGCACTCGCAGAGAGCTCCAACTGTCATCCTCCTACCTAATCATACCCTTTTGAGCGGTGCTGTGCAGTGACACCCACTATGAAGCCGCGAATACACTCCTTACAGAACCTCGCGCGCGTCTCGCGACCCTTACCTACATCATCCATTGCTAGGCAAGCCCCAGCCTACCGCTACCCTACAACAAAAAGCTTTGAAGGCGTTCAAATCCGAAGGTTCGCGTTATCAGCTAGATTGAGGCTCGAAGAGAAGAACCAGTACACGTACTCCAGTCCCAATGCGAGGCCAGCAGTCGAGCTCGACCAAAACGTCACAAAAGAAGAGCAGGATGACTACGACCAGAAGCTTCGCAGAGAAGTGAAGGACAAGCAAGTACGCGCTCCATGGAACAGAGAAGGTAGCGATGTGCCGCCAGTAGCACGACAGAGGAGTGCTGGCGCCATGACGAAAGGTAATGCCTCCCTGCCATCGCTGTGATATCAACGTCCTGACAATTGCGCATAGGAAAGCTATTAACCACGCCATCCCGTATGCTCAAACTCATCCTACCGTTGACAACCAAAGACATGAACACCGACCGCAAAGACGTCGAACCGCTAGCCCTCCTTGTCCACCCGCAACAACCACTCTCCTATCTCGAGCGCCTCGTACAAGCTGAACTTCCCACACTGAAGGACAAAAATGGTCATGAGCGCATCCCGAACGTATACTTCCGCGCCGAAGACTCAATGCAAGACTCCATGCAGCCCTCGAAGCCGGAGCATACGCCCGTGAGCAAAAGCAGCGAGACACTGGATCAGCAGGAAGGCGAAGAGGACTTTGAGAAGGTCGACGAGTTTCGCTTTGACGGTAAGACCGAGAAAACTGGTAAATTGGCTTCAGCGACGGATAGGAAGACACCCGACGAAGCTGCACAGCTACGAGGCGGCCCCGGCAAGGGCGGTGTAGAATCCTACTCCGGCCTTGGACATGAGGCACCGGCTACCAAGAGCGAAGAGCGCAAATTTGTGCGTTGGTCTAGCAGTACCGAAATTGGGGACTTTATCCGTGATGCCGCGCGAGGCCAGGAATTTGCTGTCGAGATCGAAGGCGCACCAAATGATATCCGAGTCGGCGTGCCCTCATTCAACGACAGGACGTACTATCTGCGCATGCGCTTGCGAAAAATGTCAAAGAGCATTGCGGGTATGGCCGAGGTAAAGAAGGAGTGTGACCACCTTGCACACAAGGGTGCGCAGCGCGTTGCTATGGGAGGTTTTGGTATCCTATGTGGATGGTGGTATCTCGTGTATCGGTTGACCTTTGAGACTGATCTTGGTTGGGACGTCATGGAGCCTGTTACAGTAAGTATCCCTCTCAGCTCCGCTCTGATTTGTTTTGCCCGATCCCACAGAGCAACGAACAGCGGCACGTGTAATCCCGGGTGCCCTGTTTTCCGCTGGGGAAGCACAATACATCACTTTCCCTTGTCTTAGTGCTACACTGAAAAGCATTACTAACGCAAGTAGTATCTTGTCGGTCTCAGCACCTTGATTGGCGGTTACGTCTGGTTCCTCTACCACAACCGCGAAGTCTCATACCGCTCCGCCATGAACTTCACCATCTCCCGCCGACAGCAAAAACTGTACACGCAGCGTGGATTTGATCTGCGCAAGTGGGAGACCCTCATCGAAGAGGGTAACGCTCTGCGCAAGGAGATCAAGGCCGTTGCCAACGAGTATGATGTTGACTGGGATGAATTGCAGGACGAGAAGGACGATACGGTGGCAGAGGCGCTCAGAAAGGAACGCAAGAAACAGAAGAACAAGGACAAGGACGATGATGATAAGGGGGATAAGGAGTCCGCTAAGGGTGATCATTGAGGAGTGCATGAAGTAGGCATCGCACCAGGAGCGAGGCGTTTGGGTTTAGATGGCATCTTCGAGCGGCATATATATTGGCATGGTGGATATACCCCATTGCATCAGCACACACGTATTTTTATTCTTGTATATCATCTATTCGTACTTGTGCATGCCAGTAGTGACAGGTGAGGCTGTCGTAATGCCCAGGTGTTTGAATGGTCACGTGAGATGGCTATCAGAGTACCTCTGGCTCTTGTTTACGTCCACATAGTGAGTATGAACGCCAATTTTTCTATAGAGAAGTAGTGATTATGAACCTGATCGATTTTGTATCTATGCATACTGTGCTACCACACAGGACCATCACTCTCATATCTACCACATAACCACGGAAAAGTTGATACTATAATCATAACAGATCTGCAGTCTTCAAGTCTATAAAATACTGTACGGCATCCGCAGTACTCATCACTATGTACTGACCTAATTTAAATAAATGACTGTTGATAATCCTATGTGAAGATGCAACCGAACGAAATGATTGAAGACTCTAGTACTAAGCAACCAGAATAGCTTCTAGATCATACCCAGGCTCGTCGTATTTCGAAAGCACCCTGTACACACACTATAGACATACACGGTCTCTTAGATTATCCATTAACAGGTGCCATAATCTTTGCGGGACAGCCCGTCTGGTATCGCTACCAGCAGGCACGTCAGTCAAACAGCGGCACAGTGTAGACTTGTGTCTTGAAATCATTTCGTAAGCCACTTACCCCAGTATAGTCATGCATCAACAATATGCACGGCGTCTAATTGTTCCTGCAGTAGGCTCCTCAAAGCTTGCGTAATCATCACGTTCTTTTAATGCATTAGTCGACGGCGTCCTCTCCGTAACCCACGTGGTCCCACCCGCCGCTCATGTCAGGTACCAAACTTTCCCATGGTTCAGATATGTAAGGTAATAACTAGTGCTTGAGTCTGCTGACAAAAGGGGTTAGAGGGACGCACGAATAGCGTTGAGCGGCCACCGCTGGAACTGCTTAGGTGTCTCAATATATGGGTGGGGATTGGAGGGGTTTCTTTCTTTGGTACGAGGGTGGGGAGTGGAGTCGCGTGCTGTGCTCGTGGGTATGTGCATGCTGGTGATGCGCTTTGGTAGAAGCGCAGATGCAGATGCTTTACGAAGGTGTTCACTGTGGACCCTGCAGAGTGTGTGTTCTATTGGGCTCACACAAAATGCACATTCATGTTAGAATAGTCATTCGTATAGCGAATCTGGGTATTACCTCTGCTCACGATAAGACAGTCTACTGTGGTGCTACAGCCGCCCATGAAAACCAGAGAGCGTCCTGACGCCGCGCTTTAATAATTCCATCACAATCAAATTAAAAGGATCCATCCCTTTTCCTTCGCAACCAAGAAAGTGGAAATTAGTGAAGAATGCCTGGATGAGACGTCAGTTGAAGCTCTGCGAGCACATGATAAGATGAAAACTCACCACCCGCAGTTTTGCAAGCCTCTTTAACAGCAGACGGAGTAGTGGTCGTCTGAATAGTATACGCGTGATGCACCGTCTTCGTCACTGTTCCGACTGTAGCAACAATATACCTCGTCTTCGTCTTCGTGGGCACAGGCGCTGTGACGGTGACCTTCTTCGCTGTCCGCTCTCCTGATAAAACCGTAACTGGAGGAGGCGTGAAAGTGACAAGGCTGATGAGCTCGCTGGTGATTGTTAAGACGATCGGGGTTCCGGTGGAAGTAGCGGTCACGGTACTCCATTTGTCGGTATTCGTCTCAGTGACAAGAAGAGGCTGTGGGTCGGGTGCGCGCTCGGCCAGCGCGAGACGCTCTGCCCTTTCTTGCAAGAAGCGCTCCTTTTCGACTTCGCGGCGGAAGTTGAGACCAATCGCGTCGATGATTTTGGCGGCTGGGCCGACCGTTGGAACGATGACGGCGCGGCGATCGTGTGTCGTTGGGCGCGTGGGAAGCTTGCAGCTGGCTGTCTTCGTTGCAATGACCTTTGTGATGTCGAATGTGTAGGACTGGTGGAAAAACATGATTAGCTAGGACATAAAGGAGCACTAGATGACGCGTACCGGGACTTTGAGAGTCAGTAATGCCTTCGTCGAGTACGAAGTCACGGTTCTGGGGGTGACGGTGGTCGTAGGAGTCTGACATGAATGTTAGTCGCATTCAGCTGAATAGAAAGATTCCTAACTTACCACTGTCGCCGATGGTTTCGTGACTGTCTTAGGATCCGCGAATGTTGTGCCAGTTGTTGTTGTTGTAATAGTTGTATCTAGCATCATCAGCATGTAGCACAGAATTCCGACAAAACATGCCAACTTACTGACGATAGGATTGGTTACACTGGTAGCGGTAACTGTAGGTATGACCTTAAAGATTCCATTAGGCGAGTCAGACGGAAAATGAAGATAGTTGGCTTACTGTTGATGTGCTTTGTGGGCCAACGGAGAGAACAAAATCTCGCTGCGCAGCGAGAGGTGTACCGTCGCCGTTGTTACTGATAACGATGATCGACCAAGCACCGGACACGAGCTGGTCTTTTTGCAGTGGGCACATTGAGAGCGCATCCGTATCACCGGGTGTCAGGTTCGTATCAGTGCACAGATTCTGATCACCATTGGGATCAACGAGGATGTTGTAGGCGACATCCGGGTTGCAACCTGTAATGAATCTTAGCTAGTAACGGGATTGATGAGACTATAATCCTACCCTCAAACTGTTCAACGAATGTAAAGTTATCGCTTGACAATGAGTTTTGGAAGTAGTGTCCATCGTTCTGGAAATCCATGCCATAAGAGTAACATTCTGTTGTGCTGGGGTCTGAATCTTGACGGCGGTTGAGAGTTGCGAGGCCAAGGGCCGCAAATCTTGATATGCGAGTCATAGTTGAGATGGTGACTGTGAACAATAGGAGGGGGAAGAGAAGCCGAACGACTTATCAAGCTACACAGAAAAAGAAAGCTCAAGCTCCCTCGATGTAAATATTGAATACTTATCGATATCCATGGATCTTGATGTCATACCCCTGGCGAGGGTAACCGCGGAAGGGCTTCTTACTCAGAGTACCGAGGAGCCACTACCTAGAGCCGACAGCAGCTGCCCCAAACGGTGGATCCAACAAGGCATATTGATTTATGAGCTACAGTCTTGAAAACGAACGTGCTCGTATCTGTCCCTTGTCAGCTGCATACACGAACAATTGAGTGGGGGTCCTGCCTTCGCACTTGTGGGGCGTTAAACAGGCTCCGACTCCTCGCGGCTCTCGGCACGCAACGGCGTTGACGTGACAGTCCAAGCTCCGAACCAATACATCATGAGTATTCTCTATCAGCTGCTCAGGTACGAGAAGACGGTCGTCATGCGGACGAGACTATTCTTCCTCAAAAGTCGGTGTGTGAATCTCGCATAGAGGGCTGAGTTGTACAAACCTGCAAGCCCCCAGGTACAAATTCAGTTCTACAACATAATCCAGCCCGATTGAGCCACCTGCGAAAGGTGTACAGACGCGTGTCAGACGCGGCACATGGTACGAACTCTAGCGCTTGCTCTCGGAAACTCGCAGCGGGAATTTCAACAGGATCATGCATCAGAAGGACTACTGAACCTTAAGCAATGCACCATTTATAGCACGCACTCATATGATCAAGCACCCCGTATTAGGATGACCAGTAAAACCAGGCAAAGATGGAAACCGTACCAGACATGAAAGACCAACTTCTCTACCCTTTTCACACATGATTCCCATCGTCTTGGAGCAAATCTGCTTTGCACAGCCAAGTATAGAGAGTGTGAAACCTCAAATCCCGAGTGCATGACGCCGGTTGAACGCTACTGTAGGGTGCATCCATAGCGCCGGGAAACGCTAGTGGGGAGCCATAGTTCGAACATCACGACGCCACAACGTCTCTCAGGGAACAAGGTAATCGACATAGCAGACTAAAAACTCCAACGCTACCTCCGGGTTTAAGGAAGGCGCGGTAATGGGGCTCTTAGCCACACCTGAAAAGTGGAAGTCAGGCAGAAGCATGTGTAGTGCGAATAGTATGGTAATGTGAAAAAGCCATTTGCCATATCGGGTGTTATGTGACAAGCGCTTGTATGACAAGGCAGCGAAAGGGCAAGGATTTGGAGAGTACTCGGTTCGGAGAGTCGTAACCAGCACGAGATTGTGTCGGTGGTGAAGGACTGGAGGTCCGACCCTAGCACGTGCCACTTTTCCAAATCAGGCTATCCGTTATTGCTTATCGGCGACTCGCTAATCCGATCGCTGTTGATCTGTAGGAGGAGCCTCAACTCTCAACTCCGAGCTACTCTCCACCACCCGGCGGAGTGGCTTGCTCAGCCGCTTCACGATAACCGCACGACAGTCTTCGGAAGCCTGAAGCGGGATGCCTAACCCTATTTGCCACAGTATCCCCGCACGCCTTCATCGGTGAATGAAAGCCTGTTACCTAGTCACCATACAGACTTTCATTGTCTCTCAGGATCCCTCACATCTACAGATCTTTCAACTTCTTGGATCTTAAGAGTATAATCGAAGCAATAGTCGCCGGGACTCTTGTTTCATGTTTGCGACATTCAATATTGCCATGTCGGCCTTGCTCATCCCGCACTGTGGAGCACTATTATCGAACGGGCTGAACTACACGAACTGATGCAGAAAACGGAAAACAAGCTGCGCGGAGCTGATCCTAGTCGTGTGACCTCGAGACGTGACTTGGAAGGCATAGGCCCAGAGTATAGAGAACCATACAGCACGTGGTGACGTTGTGAACCGACCAGTCAATACTAGTCAGCCCGTGCTCTCTCAGACGTCCGGTCAGAGTAGAAGAATGCCATGTGAGGTAATTCACGTAAGCGTAGGCTGATTTTTGGGCGCGGGTCCTCCATCGCGCGAGGCCCGGTCTTGTCGGCGCGCGTCTACTGCAGGCAGTCAATAGCGTAGGTGAGCTCCAGCTGAACACTCCACAACAAGCGCTGGTGTAAAACTTGCTTGATCGACAAGACCCAACCTTTGGGGATCCGAACCTCTACTGCGAATCTAACTCACTATGGATACATGACTAGGCGTTCATTCGCTGAGGCCTCGTACCTGCCTTCGGTCCCAGACGGCTCCATGCATTCGCTATACACAGCCCTACAGGCCACGGCCACACATAACAACCGGAGTGACGGGATCATGCACAGAAAGACACTAGTTCCTTGCTGTACTATTCCGGCAGTAATGGTCGAGGCTAACTGCGGCATCTAGGCCTCAACCTCGACATGTCCAGGAATAGCATCTCGTCATGACGATCTACTACTTTAAGCCGTATCATGGTCGTGTAGTCGATTTGTACCAGCCTTGGCTGGTATTTAGTAGCGGTCCTGCTCTCGAACGTTCTCGTTGTCACTTCTTTGCTCGTTCAACGTAGTCTTCAAAATGCGCTTCGCAACGGTCGCTAGCACCTGTTTACTGGCATGCGCATCAACAGCTGTTGCAGAAACCATACCACCTGATCACATCCTATGGGGCCAAGGGGGACGGCCCACCACTCTTGCCAAACGTCAACAAGCTTCAGCTACTCCAACTTCTACTAAGGTGGCCGACTCAGCTTGCACAAACGGTCCATTCACAAGATCATGTTGGTCAAACGGCTACAATGCAGCGACTGATTTCGACGCCAAGTGGCCTACGACCGGCAAAACAGTCACTTATAACTGGGAGCTCACGGCGAGCACGTGCAACCCTGATGGTTCGGACTCGAGACCTTGTGTAAAGATAAACGGTCAATTTCCGGGGCCAACTGTATATGCTAGTAAGTAAAATCAAGGAACATCCATGTAGCTGAGAGCTAATGTAATATAGATTGGGGCGACACAATCCAAGTAACACTTAAAAACTCTGTGTCTAACAACGGTACTGGCATACATTGGCATGGAATCCGACAATTAGGCAGCTGCCCTCAGGATGGTGTACCGGGAATAACAGAATGCCCGCTCGCGCCCGGAGACACCAAGACCTATACCTTCAAGGCGACTCAGTTCGGCACGACCTGGTATCACTCACACTTTAGCTCACAGTACGGTGACGGTGCATTCGGCGCCATAGTGATCAACGGCCCAGCGTCTTCTAACTATGACTACGATCTAGGACCTTACATCGTCCAGGACTGGTACTATAAGACGTCGTGGCAGATAAATCTTGCCTCTCACAATGCTCTTCAAGCGGGAGGACCAGGGCCAAACGCCGACACTATTCTGATCAATGGAACGAACGTCAAGGGCAACACAGGCAGCTATGCTAAAACTCAGAATCTGGTCAAGGGAAAGAAATATAGGTTGCGTTTGATCAATACCTCAGCTGACAACACCCTCCGCGTCTCACTCGACAATCATAAGTTCACCGTAAGCCGGACGTTTCTATATAAGCAATCACATACTAACAATGTTCCAGGTCATCACTAGCGACCTCGTTCCTGTCAAACCGTGGGTCACCGACTCAGTTCTGATTACCGTCGGTCAACGCTACGATGTAATCTTTACAGCGGACCAAACCGCTGCCACATACTGGTTCCGTGCGTCTGCCGTTGGAGCATGTGCCTCAGCGAACAACAACCCCAACGCGCTCGCCATATTCTCCTACAAAGATGCACCAGATCAAAACGCCACACCTTCCTCTACCGCCGGATCTCTACCTCAAGACTGCAACGAGCCTGACAACACGAATCTTGTGCCCTGGGTAAAGAACACCGTTGACCAGACAGCGTTCATGAATCAGGTCAAGGATTTGAATGTCGACATCTCGCAAACGGTCACCACCAATGGACAAAACATTGTCGTATGGAGCATCAATCTTACCGCGATCAACGTGCAGTGGCAGGATCCCACGCTCGAATACGTGGCGACAAAGAACACCAGCTATCCTTCAGCTTACAACTTGATCGAACTTCCGACCGAAGGCATTGTACGTGTCTCCCTTTCAAATTATTCAGGTCGCAGCTAACCAAAGAAACAGTGGACATACTGGGTCATCCAAGAACCTGCCAATACCCGCGTTCCCATCCCTCACCCAATTCATCTCCACGGACACGATTTCTACGTCCTCGGCCGCGGCCAAGGCGTTTTCGATCCTCAAAACTCGCCCTCAACCCTCACATGGCAGAATCCCACACGTCGCGATGTCGCCATCCTACCCGGTGGCGGCTGGCTCGCGCTCGCGTTCCCTACAGATAATCCGGGAGCTTGGCTGATGCATTGCCACATCGCATGGCATGTGTCGGACGGGTTAGCAGTGCAGTTCCTGGAGGCAAAGGATCAGGCACCGTTGGGCGATTCGGGATGGCAGAACGGATGCAGCAAGTGGACAGATTTCCAGAAGAGTATGCCGTATCCGAAGACGGATTCGGGGTTGAAGATGATGATGCGGGATCCTTCTCTCTTCTAGAAGTGTTCCTTTCTGGCTCGAGCGAAAAGCGACGAAGCATATACCACTAGTACTAGCATCTCTAATGATATAATGTTCCTCTCTGTGTTCGCATGTTGTTTCATTTGCCCTCGTATTCCACCTTTCTTTAGCGTGCTAGGCGATGCTCAATATTTAGATATGATCAAGACGAAATGCCCTGCTGTGTGGGCTTTCTCCATCACAGATTCGAATACAGAGAATTCATGAGTAGGGTCGCTTATGAGAAAAGGGCTCCTGCATCACCGCATCGAGACACAATTAAATGACAGCTCGGGTGCAACGGTAGCACCGTCATTATATACCTACGCGAGCAAAAGAGAGCAAGTTTCTGCGTAGGAAAGAGCACATTACGAGCAATAATACAGCAACTTGGTGAGCGCTAAGGTTAGTGTACTGTCATCATAAACTACTGTCGAGCTTTGGATCGTAGATAGAACTTGGATGACACTGATCGTATTCTTAGAGGGGTTTTCTGAAACGTGAGACAGTGTTGTAATTTTTAGATCGATTTGTATTATTACGAGTGATTAAGTCATTGATAACTGTGGTTCCGAAATTGGCTACTGCTATCAATACACATATGGGATGATGGGTAGATACGATAACCTCGCACACCCTGCGCTCAACCCCGCACACGGCTTCAACCCTTTCCGCAACGCCTCCTCCTTACTCACAACGACACTGTAAAGACTCTCCAGATACCCGTTCAAACCCAAGAGCCCCGGTCCACCATACATGACTACCATCTTGATTGCCCCTTCTGCATGTCGCTTGAACATATCCATGTCACCCAGCCAGATCTAACCACGTCACCGTCAGTGCACTTTCAAAACCACGATTTTTAAGCCGAACTTACCTCATCAGAAGCAAGTGTAAAGATCTTGGCAAATGTGGAATCTCGATTTAGATCCTTGCTGCCAATAGCTTCAATCACAGCACGCACGCACTGTATCTTGTACCGTGCAGCCAACTCGATATACCGATGTACATGATACTCTCGGTCAATCAGATGGCGACACGCAGCAAGCAAGATGCCTTGTAGAAAATCGGTATCCGTGAGCGCAAAATGCACCCATTCTCTCACCATGCGATCAGAATTTTCACCCAGATTCTCGAGAGTCTTGCACTGAGAATTGAGAGAGGGTACGACGGCTTGCACATCTGGATGTGTCGTCAGCAGAAAGAGAAGGCCGAATACCAAGAATGGCTGACTCACAGTGATCCAGTAAAAACCATTCGTTGCGATTGAGCTTGGTGGAAATGCTATTGAAAGGATCGCGTCGGTCTGAACTCAGCAGTCCCAACGGACTAATCATAGCTTCCAGCTGTGTTGGCGGCTCGCGTACGGATTCGCGCTCGTCTTGTCCACCAATCGCTAAGGCCGCTGTATGTGTTCTACGTGCATTGTATTCAGATGTGCGTGCTAGCCTTGTCCTTGCATGTGCTGCATGCGCCGCGTGCGAATGAGCTTTTCGTTGAGAAGCTGCCGAGGAAGCATCTCCAGGGTGGGATACGTTGATGAATTGAATTCTTCTCCGTCTAGTTGCCATTCTGCTATATAAGTGTATCAAGAGTGCAAGATGCGAATTTGGGCAATTGTTGACATGACTGGAACGCTGCCGGTCAAGATTTCGCTCTCAGAGTGTATCCGGATACCATTAGTAATCTATACGAGTCAGAGTAGACCTAACCTGAATATGGCTTACATTGTGGGCACCGCCAAGGATTGCTCCTTCCTGTTGTGGTAGTACGGAACAAACCCTTCCAATACGTGTGTTATAGGCTTCAAGCTACGGACCGTATGATGACGACTATATCTATGGTAGCTTCCGGTTAGAAAACAACGTGAGCATCGGCCTTTCTTATCAAACTCTATCCCTAAGCTGGGTTCACTACATTCTTGTACTATCACGTGCGTTGGATCTGCATTGGCAAAGCTTGGATGCAACTGCTCTCCTGGTGAGGCTAACCTCTGATTTTTAAAACCGGAATTTGTTGCTCGTTCGACGTATCTAAGTTCGTGTCTAGAAACTGGCTATATAACTGATTAGAAGATTACGTGTATATATATGCTCCATTACTCTGCAGGCTCATCACCCACTTGATTGGGGGGATACTGGTCAATCCACTCCCTCTCGTCCCCTCTAACATACCTTCCCATATTCATCCTCACACTCCACCGTATATGCTCACTGCTCCCTTCACCGCCCTGTCGCCACCGCGAGAACAGGCTAGGTTGTGTAGTGATACAAACCAAGCTCGTCTCGCTTCCTGACTCCTTACCACACAGCTCCCCCAGCATGCTATCAAACCCATCTGTAGCGTTTCTCTGAGAGACCTCGTACAGAATGCGGCGAGCGCCACGCTGAGAAATAGCATATGCGAGGCTACATTCGGGCGCGTATGTATGATGAAACAAGCGTGTCTGCTCCGTGTAATTGTCGCTGCGGTTGCTGTCGATACTGATCTTATCATGGACGGCAACAGTTGAATCTGGTGTAAGTATGACCCGACCTTTCGAAAGGTTTGGTGTTCTCTGGGTCGGTAGTTGCATTCCACAGTGTCCGAGCCAGAGGACATCCCAATCGTCGCCGTACGCGGAGTCAGAAGGTTGAATCGTAGTAGGACGATCTCTGTACAGTAATTCAGTTACCTTGTTGCTGGATGATGGATCTGGGAAGGAAGGATCGACATATGCAGTCCTAAGGGAGCAATTAGTGATTAGATGTGTGATGAGTAGGGGAAATTTACTTTGTTGAGTCTTTCACGGCAAGTGGCTGTGTGAGCGTTCGTGTTGAGAGGGCGACGGTATTCATTTGCTCTTTTAATCGGATGTCCCAATCGAGGTCATCTTCTAGGATGATTGCAGAGGAGAGACCTCGCTCTACCGTAGTACGAATGGCGTTTATGTGTGCTCTCCAGCTACCTTTGGATTGCCGGTCCAATTCCTCCTGGTCGTAACTGGGGGAAAGAGTAATACTATCGGCCTACCCTCATGTAAGCACACCCTAGCATGTGAAACCTTTTGTTTGTTTCGAAATACCTCGTTGCTTGATAAGCCATCAATCCACTCAGCGCTCAGTCCGCCAAATGAACAAGCAAGGACCGTACTGTCTTTACGATCCATATGATGCGGCAAGTTGACAACGAATAATTTTCCGAACTTGAACGGTTAGTAACTGTACATCTTGTTTATGGCCAGAAGCACTGAGCTCATCAATAGTACTGCTAGCTCTGACTTACTCCAAGCGTCCTATTTTCAACAGCAACAGCAAGGTCCTTGACCTTCAATCCATCTGGCACAACCTCCTCTTTGACTCTAGTAGTTTCATCATAATCTTTCGGTCGCACAGTGGCATCTATATTAAACCTCAAAGTCAGTACAACCCTTGAATGAATATGTTTTTCTTTCTCGTAGCCAGCTCCAAATCCCCAAACGACCCCAACAAACTCAAAACGGAAGCAAAATTCTATTTTGCGCTGCGTCACAACTTACTCAAGGGCCTTATCCTCCCCAGCGCATTGTACCCGCCACCCACATCATACGGGCTCCCAAACACGGTCCGATGCAGCCCATTGGCAAACCCCACATAAGCAACGAAGAACCCCAGCAGCACGGAGGCCGGGATAATAATAAGCTGACGCCTGAGAAGGGGCGCCATGGTGTCGGGGAGCGACAGGCATGGGATGTGGTAATATGAGCGGAGGTGGGGGTGATGGGCATGCTTGCTTGCGCGGAGGTCGGGATAGTGCTTGGGTTAGGGCAGGCCGGACTGTGGTCCGTCGCTTGCTGGGTGTGGTGACGAGTGCTGGCGGCGAAGTAGCGCGCGGTAGCGCCGTGGCGTGCGCGTAATGCGCAATGAGAGGTGAAATTTCGTTACGATGTCACGGGCGTCTCAATAAATTGTGTGGTTCTAGGCAGGATAGGCAATGCGATGCCCGAAATTGCGACTTGATACTGTTGTTCCGGTGATGTGTGGTCAAGTTCGAGATGCGCATGCAATTGTAACATCTACGTCAGCACCAAGGAAGCCGCGCTGGAACCAGTTTATTGCCAAGGACAACCTCTGTTTTGAAGATTGTTGCCAAAATGCTCTCGATACCTTCAAAGATACAGTTTGGCAAGCAACCCCAGATTGCCAAGCGGTGCTACCCAACCAGAAGCCTTTGATCAACCTCCACAAGTGATGTCTCACTTGGCAGCTAGGCTCGTCGTTTAGCCCATATTACCCCTTCAAAATGTGCAGTTACATCCTAGTGAACTTTGTCGGCAGAAGTTCATGGTCCCGCTTCTTCAGAAGCATGTGTTTCGTGAAGTTGGTGATCTGTACGAATTAAGAACTTGCTCTTTACATCATCCCAATCTAATCAAGTTGGGATGGCACTGCAAGGTTTCCGAGCCACTCATGACCCCGCGGTTTCGTTTGGAAATTGTTGTTTTGGCGAAGGACTTTAAGAAGAGGACGAGTTTGGGTTGTTGGAAGTTTTCTTGAGTGTTACCGAGGTATTCGCTGTCGATCGTTTGACGCTCCGTTGCTTAACGGTTTCTAGTTGGCTGGACAAGTCCTGAGGGGCCATCAACGTAGTACCTGTCAAAACACAGGAAGTATTGTCCAAGAAAACCTAAATGCATATCTGCTAGTGGTCTTTGGGTAAAGAATGCTTGGAAATCTTGCGCTAAGGGCGGACGGTAGTTGCCGCTAGAGTTATGCAGGGTTAAGTATGCTGAGCCTTCGAAATTATGTGCTACGTTCCTTCCTCTTTGCTCTTTTTCAGCTGAGGGCGGTTGGGTGTGGTGAGCAGCATTGTAGCGGCATATTCGAAAGCTGACAAACTACGGTCCGCACTTTGATAGCTACAGGATAGCGCGTAGATCTAAAGTTAGTAATAAGGGTGATGGAAAGCGATAG
The DNA here is from genome assembly GCA_019828545.1 of Paracamarosporium sp. OC-R06-R3. Lineage (NCBI taxonomy): Eukaryota > Fungi > Ascomycota > Dothideomycetes > Pleosporales > Didymosphaeriaceae > Paracamarosporium > Paracamarosporium sp. OC-R06-R3. Next base: position 116,914 of record JACVRA010000361.1, on the reverse strand, counting down.
AATGGGTCTGCTGAGAAAAAGAAAAAGAAGAAGGCAGATATACGGCGGGGTCCGGCCATATGTTTTTTCTTTTTAGAGCGGGGTACTCGTGCAATGGCACGATGGTACGATGCTTTGCCAAGTCTCGCCCTCGTTTGCAACACACGTCCACTTGATGTTCCCGTTCATCCGTACATGCTCGATTAGAAAGTGTTTAATTGAACCAATCTTTTGAAAGCAGCAGTGACCGGTGTATTATAACTGGGCGTCGGGGCATTTTACATCCTCCTGTTATTACACACTTGGCTCCAGTATCTGGTGTCAGACCGCCACTAAGGCTACTCGCTTCAGGCCCCTGTCGCTACGGACTTTCACCCAATGGATCCCGCGGCATCCTTTCAACATCAAGGCCGCGGGACTGTAATTGAACGCCGCAAACGCCATACTCGCTCTGTTCTGATATTAGAGCGTGATAGATTCGGAGAGGCCCGATGCGGAACGCAAGACGGCACTGAAGCAGTGAAACTCTTAAGGCGACGCGGCAGATGTCAGAGCGGACCGCAACTTTCATGTCCATCTTCGCCCACGCGTCTTACGAAACCAGATATTGAGCGCCCCTGCCATAACATGGTGAGTGTGGATGTACTTTCCTTACGTGAAGGCAACATTCCAGTGCTGCAATCTTCCCCAGCCTCTCCGTCAGGATCGGAACTTGCAGATCTGATGAAGCACCGACCAGAGGATCATCTGGGATCAGTACCGGTCTTTGCGTGCTTCAGATGAATGTCTTGGTTCGCTGGGACGCAACGGTCCGAGTTTAGCATCCATGGATTGTGATAATGCACCCGGGCGGCTTGCAGTTCCCCGCCGTAAGCCGAGTGGCACCATGGCGCTGCACCACCTATGGTGATATCTGGCCTTCCTCCTCTTTTCCCTCCTCTTAGACACTGGATATCGTTGAAGACGTCTTTCCAGATTTGCACAAAACGACGAGACTTGCACAGGAGACGTAGGCGGGACAAAAGCATAGGCCCACGCGCTATCCTCAAAATGACGGCCCTGGCAGGTAAGCAATCTCTCCCACGGTTCTCCTCCTCAAGATAAGCCCGGGCGTGGCGCGTTGGGTTCACGGCGTCCGTCGAAGGAAATACAACACCTAGGCGGTCGTCACGCCCTTCTTATACGTGCACACGGTCCGCAGCCGTTGCTCCACCGAATCTCCACCGTAAATCCCCAGGCCAAGCCGAGCGTGTAGGGATAAGACCCCGGCTAACTGCAAACCTCACCTGATTTTAGACCCTATTGACCGCATCGTCGCCGGTAATCGACTGTTCGCCCAAAAGACCGCCGAGGCAAATCCGAATGCCTTCCTCGAGCTCACGAAGGGCCAATGGCCCGAGATCCTGTGGATAGGCTGCGCGGACAGCCGCATCCCCGAGACGACCGTCTGTGATTGCGCGCCTGGAGACATCTTTGTCCATCGCAATATTGCAAACTGCGTGCACCCGGACGACGTCAGCGCCGCCTCGGTCGTCGAGTATGCCGTCACGCATCTTCAAGTCAAGAAGGTTGTCGTGTGTGGGCATACCAAGTGCGGAGGCGCCATCGCGTCGCTGAGTGATGCCGATCTAGGCACGACGCTAAACACATGGCTGCACCCCGTGCGAGAGTACGTAGATCTTGACGTTGTAGTTCGCACGAGCACCTGTCGCAGCCGCACTTGTCCATGAGGGCGAAGCTAACAGTCCGCCAGGCTCCGGCGTAAGAACAAGTCCGAGCTGGAGAAGCTGGCCGATAGCGACGCCCAAGCTATTCGCATCGCAGAACTCAATGTTCACCAGTCCATCGACGTGCTCAAGCAGCATCCCGCTGTGAGGAAGGCGGCCAAAGAGCGCGGCCTCACGCTGCACGGCATGATCTACGACCTTGGAAAAGGGCAGCTTCGTGTGCTGGAAGAGGCAATCGGAAAGAAAGGAAATGGCCTATGGAGCCCAAAGTAGCATCATGAAATAATGAATCGGACGGCGTTTGGATAGGATGGATTTTAGCGTAGGTGTTGAGGTCTTATTGCTGATTGTTGGCGGCGTACCAACCGGACAAGTAGGTCTCACACACGACGCATCATGTAAGGTCATCTTGATTTGCAACAATTGATGAATAGCGTTCTCTAATCTTGTCCTTCGATTACTCGTTTTGGCGCCTTCTAGAAGTGACGTATGTAGGGTCCATTTCGTCGCTGTGCTGGTAAGCACGGAGTTACCGGATGGACGGCGCTCACCCAGTGCGAGGTGCGCCTCGGACGACATCGCCAGTGACTCGGCTTTAGGATTAGAGTCATAAACGATTTGTCTATAAATTGGAATGCCTCTTGCTTAATGAAGTGTTACACACAAACATCATTAAACAGTCATCACAACCAAATCACCTGCAAATAGCACGTTTCTACCTCTCAATATCGACCAACCCATCAGTACAAGCGACACGCTTCTAGAACTTCTACTCATTGACTCCTAAGTCAAGTTTTAAAAGCAATCTTCTCGAAGCGCCGACGAGATATTTCGGCGCAGCAATTAAAATGCTCTCTCCCGTCGCACGCCTCCGACAAGAAGAACGCTTCGTCTCCACCACCGCATCAGCATCCAACGAAACACGAAAGTATTTCCTCGGCGGCACATCTCCTGTCTCGAACACACCTCTCCGCACTCCATTGATTGCACCCCTCCCGCTCACTGCGGACTTACCTCGTCAAGCCGCCGTAGCGCACTAAACGCACTTCCACTTTTCCAAATATATCAACACAATCAACAATGAGAACAGCAGCACAGATCTGGCAGACAAGGCCAGAAGACAGAGGAGAGGCAGGCAGATGGAGCAGAGAGAAGGCAGAGAACGGATTACACAACGGCATCCATCAGGCGCAGAAGCTGGAGGTTTTCCAGAAGGACAGCTACCCGGGAATAGGGGATTTGGAGAAGAAGATGGAGTGGGCCAAGGGCTTCTTTCACAAGCATGGACATGAGCATGAGCGTTTGCCAGAGAAGCATGATTATTCAGTACCGGGCAGTTGGGAATAACGACTGCTTTTGTATTTCCTTGTATATGTTAGGGCATCATTACGAATGGCACGAATTATGAGTATTACTTCTAGTTTCCGTCTTGGTTTCTGTTGTTTGCACTGCCATATTGCTGACAATCACCGACTGGAGCAACATGTATGTGCAATGCCCAAAGACAGTTTAGCTTGCGACCTGATAGGTTAGGCTCACCGGTTTGGCCCCCACCCTTCACCTATTCCACTTGTCATCTTTCCACGTGCTGATCTACAAACCATCTTTGGCTCATTTCCCGGCCCGGTCGCATCATGAAAGAGCCTCCCTAAAGATTCAGCCTTTTCAGTAGCTGAGCTGATCTACCCGTCTTCTGTCCTCGTGCCCGGAGGCCGCAATAAGCCAGGCACCGAAGTGGTAAAGTAGAGTTGCGAGCATATACTAATCTGAGGCGTGGGCTTCCTAGGTGACCCACACTAGCATCAGCTTGCCTGTTCCAAGCCCCAGCCGTAAGCATTGGCAGTGTCCCATGCCTGTTACAGGCAACAACTGATGTTCGCAGTATCTATTCATGTAGCAGGGCACAATGGGGCGCTTGCGACGGCGCAGCTGAGCTATGCGCTTCAGTGCCCTGTCATACTACGTACGGTCGGTGGCCCTAACTGGACGGAGTTGCGATGAATAGCTGCAAGGTACAAGCTACCATCAGCACAAGGCGTAGCAAGGGTGCTGAGCTGCCTTTCTCATGTACCTGGCGGCTATCTGCGGCGTGGTTATCGAGTATGTCCAGTATAATAAAACGCTGTCCTAGTGTCGCTACTTGCCGTTTTACATCGCTCTTTAACCTTGGGTTTGGACAACAACTGAAGACCGGCATTCAGGGCCCCTGTTTCGAATTGTGATACACCTGACTGACAACCATACCTACTAAAAGATACGAGTCCACCATCAATTGTATCTTACATTCTGGGACAACACAGCACCTGATCCATCGTCGCACCTTCTCTATCGCAGTCGCTCTTTCCTTTTCTCAATCATGTCGCTCACAGCGCCCTACACCAACGCCATGCGCGTTGGCCAGGGCTTCAATACGTACACTCAAGAAATCCGCCTCGAGAGCGCAGTCAACATCGGAACGCAAAAGCCCAAAAAGAAAGCGAGCAGCGACCTCGTTCCGCCTTCAAATGTGATTGCGCCTTTATCACCACCTGTAACGCCAGACGCATCCGTCACCATACCGCCCCTCAGTGAGGTTCCTGCCGTCGCGATCAACGGAGTCCAGCAAGCAGATTCACGCGAGATATCAAGGGCAGCAACGCCGTCTCCACCACCTACGCCGAGCTTAGGCAGTGCATTGGACGTCGTCACGGCCCCCACGGGAGAGCTTCCATTCGAGCTGCCCGCCGGACCAACGCCAACGACAAGCCAAAGCGTCACGTATTCTACCCGTGCTATCGAGAACGTCAGCGATATCATGGACGCACTAAACATCTCTACCTCGATGAGCATCAAATACGGCACCATCCACGGCAACGGCAACGCATCCTTCGTCAACGAGAACAAAGTCCTTGACAGTGAGCTCAACTACGTTGTCAGTGTTATTGTCAACAACGATGCGCAATCGCCGGTTGAAGAGATGGAGTTCCAGGATATTCCTGGGTTGCCGCTGGATCGCTTTACTGAGGTGTATGGCGATAGTTTTATCTCGGGGTTTACTGAGGGGGGCGAGTTCAACGCTGTTATCTCGATTAAGTTGAATGATAAGAGCAAGTTTCGCTCTGTCAAGCAGGCTGTTGACGTGCGTAAGTACACCCAATTTTTAGGCATCATACCTTTTTCTTGTTTTCGTCTAGTGGGCTATCTTGGTTGATCTGGACCACGAAATGACTATTATTCAAGAACTAGTATTGTATACTAACGCTGGGTAGAGCTCGCCGTCGGACCCCCCACGCTCGAGATTGGCGCCAGCGAAGCCATCGCAAAGGAACACAGCGAGGCTCTGAAGAACACCGAGATATCTATATCCGTGAACTGGGTCGGTGGCGGCGAAATCAAGAAGCCCACCGTACCCTGGACGATCCAGAGCGTCGTCGCAGTCGCAAACGCTTTCCCCTCCATGGTTGCGCGCTCGAGTGCTCGCACCCAAGCAATCCTTACACGCTACACTTCCCTACGATCCTTCCAGTCTTGGAAATGGAGCAGATTGCTGGAGGAGAGAAGGATTTGGGATAGTGATCCAAGAAACCAGAAGGGTGGCGAAAACAACAAGAGCGGGAAAGAGATGTACGAGGAGCCGGTCATAATCTTGAACTATGTGCCGTGCGGGATTTATACGGCTGAGTTGTTTGATGCGCTCATGATGTATAAGAAGCTGTGGAAGCGAATAGGAGAGATGCTGCAGAATCCGTCGCAGTATAAGATGAGAAAGGTACCGAAGACCCTCAGGAGAGTGGCGTCTAGGGCAGAGTAAGTACATCCCAGATTCCAGGGACAGTTGAATGGCGAGTATTTGGATTCATCTCTGTATCGCCTGTCTCGAGGTAACATAAGGTGTTCATCTTGCGATCCTAGAAACATAGCGGTTCTGCAAAGTTGCGGTCTGAGCTAACTTGAATTAGCCTCAAAACACCAAATAATAAGAATCTCTCGCCACTGCTCACGAGGGACGCGTCGAGACAGACCCTCCTCGTCAGCCCCGTTGGTGGAGATGATTCGCCCTGTCAGAACAAGAGTCAGGATGCACTGGGCATGGAGCGTGCGTTTACCTTCGCCATCGACGAAGGCGCCGTCGGTTGGAATCTTTTGGAGAACAATGCGCGCCAGGATCCGATCGCACCAGAGCCTCTTGCACTGAACGAAGCTCGACTGCTGTGCCGCGAAGCCATGACCCTGATCACGGAGGAAGCGTCTCGCCTGGTGGACCACCCACACCTGGCTTATGCCCAGTACGATTCCAAGACGAAATCAACGCGTATGAAGCGGCCCAATTACGCATACCCCGAGGTCCTTAAAGAGCGTCTCCCCATCCCCATTCACAACAGCATCGTCTCCGATCTGTCAACCGACGGCGCGTATCTCAAAACAGCCGCCTACGTCCGCGAAGACAACATTTGGTTCGAGCCTGACATGGTGGGCGATCCGAAGGCGTCTGCAGATGACTTTTCCCAGAAATACGGCATGGGCGGGAGATATGAGGACTTCAGCACCCTGGAGCTCACGGAGCCGCGCGGGTCAAAAGGTGCGAACCCGCTCCGGAGAATTGCGCTCCACCGGTACAGTCTCTCATCGCTCAAAAGCTGGATCTCGACGACGGCGCTCAAGCAAGCCGAAAATGCTATCGGAGCCATTGGCCTTGCTCGGGTGCACGACAACCCCAACGAGGCGGAACATGACGGGTGCAACCACCATCTTGGTCACGTCCACTCCTCGGACGATGCTTCCGACTTCAAGACGCTCGACGTCGGCGGAGTCGACATTACGAAGATTGAGGTGGCGTACGTGCCGGGGTCAGGATACATTGCCGGGTTGACGTTCTTCGACCAGGTTGACGGGCAGCAGACGGAGAGGCTGAGGTGGAGGCAGTGGGAGGGCAAGGAGCCGCAGGGCGTGGTTCACGTGGTCAACGAGCCGCCGAACCGGGGCGATGGCACGGTGTGGGAGTTTGTAGGACTGGCGGGATCGTGGATCGACACGTTTGGCAAAGGGCATGTCTTGGCGAGGGTTTCTGGCATCTGGAGGAAGGTTGGCGAGGAGTGATGGTCTGTCAGCAGGCTCGGCTTCGCTGTATTTTTGTATGTTTGCCGTGTCAGATTAGTATACCCCGACGGTTCGTTCCATTGCATTCTTGGATTCTTCTGGAGGGATGCGTAATGAGTCGGATGGCAGTGGAGGAGCAGCGGAGGGCTCCCCACTGTGAACAAGTAGGTGACGCAGGCACGTCAGGACATGTATAGGCGGCGACACCCCACGCTCCCTCAGTCTGCATGCTGAACCCCAACACTACCCACTACCCCGACCTCGCGTATATATCCAACACGTCCTCGCCCGCACCGCGAATATTGGGCGCGCAACCCGCGATTAGCGACGAACCCGCCGGCGACCCACCGAACACCCAGCGGCGTCTCCAATTGCTCGGCTGCCCCGCAATCGGCCCTCAGTTGCGCAGAGTGACGCGCAGCGCCTGAGCCGCACCGCACGCCGTGATTCGGCGCCTGAGCCGGCCCGCAGTCTAGACACTCCCGCCGGCCCAGCGTGCTCGAGGGCATCCGCCCAGACGTTGCAGGCTAGGTGCTGAGGCGGCGTCCGAGTGCGGGCTCCTTTAAACTCTGACACCAAGGAACCATGTCCATAAAGTGAGTCGTTGTTGTTCCTATCCCATCCCTCCCCTCGCCCGCACAAGACGACCAGGGGCCGCCGATCGCCGCCGCTTCCATGGCTGTCGGGCTCGTGAAGAGGGCCAATATCACCATGCATAAGAAGAAACCCTCTAATCGGAAGAACAGCTGGGTCATGCTTGCAGAGGCCAGCGGCTACACGCCGCTGCCGGGAGAAACAACGCTGTACCAGAGCCCCCAGCGCACCACCCTCTCCCTGCAGTCCCCAAACCGGAACCACCCCAGCGACGCCTACTCGCAGCAGTGCAAGTCGGGCGTCGTCTACCTCACAAACCGCCGGGTACGTTGTCCCTATTGGGTCTTGCTCTCTACGCACAGCCAATGCTAACCGCCACCAAAGATCATATATCTCCCCGTGTCGCCCACGCCAGCCTTCCAGTCCTTCGCCGTGCCCATCCTCAACGTCTCAGACTCCCGCGTCACAGCCCCCTGGTTCGGTGCAAACAAATGGGAAGCCATGATCACGCCCGTCTACGGCGGCGGCATCCCCGCGTCCCACGCGGAGCTCGAGCTCGTCATGGAGTTCAAGGAGGGCGGCGCCTTCGACTTTGCGCAGACGTTCGAACGCCTCCGCGAGCGCCTGCGCCAGGCCGTCGACGTCGCGCAGTCTGCTGGCGACGGCATCGAGTCTGACGGGCGCGGCGGCGGCGCCCTCTCGGGCGTCAATCTCGGCTCTGTCCATCTCGAGGATCTCCCCGCGTACGAGGACACAAGGCAGCACGTCAGGCTGCCCGATAACCTGCCTACTCCGCCGCTGGGCAGAGGCAGCGTGGGCACCGCGGAAACAGCAAGCACCGCGAATAGAAGTACCCCGCCGCTGTCCAGCCCGCGTCAGGAGTCGTTCCAGCCGCCGTCGGAACCGCCGCCGGGGTACGAGGAGGTGCAGCAGCGGAGTGTGGCAGATGAGCTCGAGAGGAGACTGCGTGGGTCGGTCTCGCGGTGAGCTGGCTGTCTGTTGGGTTGTGGTTGTGCGTTCTTGACTTGGGTTTGACTTATAGCATGGTGTTTACGGATATCGTGGTGGCGCTTCTGCGGCCTTTTATTACTGGGACACGGTGGGCATGGATGGATGGATGGATGGGTGTACGACGTCAAGATGGGAATGTGCGTGGGCTGGGCTGGGCTGGGCTGGGCTGGGCGGGGAGTAAGGATGGGAAAGGAAAGGGATTGCGTTGCGTTGGAGATGACTGGTCAGGACTTAGCGTTTGGGCACACCCATGGCTGGCTTTGCTGCTGTCGCTACTAGCTTGCGAGATGAGATGCCCCGGATACGTAGTTATGAGTTTGCACGACGTTCTGGTTTGATGGTCTCGGTGGCTTTCTCTCTTTCTCTTTGCTCATCGCCCCCTTTCTCACCCCGTAAAGTCCTCCAATTCTCCAGTTAAAGCCTAGCCTACCCAAAGTAAACCAGCACTAATCACAACAGCGAGGAGCGTAAAGGTGGATTGTCCACTCAGGACGATGGATAGACAAGGCACACTTCACACTTTTCTCGCTCGTCAATTGCGAATACTACTATGGGAGGGGGGGTAATGTAGTGTTATCTGAGGATGACCTGGGTTTATATGGTGCTGGAATGAGATACGGCGTTTCCTTGGTGAGTTCGAAGTATCTTATATGCAGATTTGCTGCGAAACGCGTTTGCTTGGGCTGGCTAGCTAGCTAGCTGGTTGACTAGCTAGGAGATATGGAGGGGTATCGTTGGATTGATTTGTCTAGCTTGGCTACTTGTGGTTTTGGAGGATTGTTCTTTTGTGGGGGTTGGGTTGGGACGGAAGTTATGAGGGTGCTTGGTTGGTGTGAAGGGTGTGGTGTTGTTGGAGGGGTTTGGAAGGGGATGCTGAGGGCTGTTAATGAATCGCTTCTTCTGGCTACTTGTGATTTCTAGAGATTGTTTTTTTTTTGTGCGGATTAGGTTGAATGGTGGCGAGGGGTGGAATTTCTGAGGGCGCTTGCAGTACGGTGTTGTAGAGTTTTGCGTAAGGTGGATGACGGGGGAGGCTGAGAGTTTACGGAGAGGCAGAAAGTGCGTAGAAGTGAGTCTTAGTGAGGATGGACCGTCAGGTAGTAAATCTCTATTGCCTCGCATCCACTGTTGCGGTTTCTCAGCAACACTCAGTTTTGACACTGTTGGCTGTTACGACATTGTAATGGTCCTCAATGGAGACATTGTACGAGTTGTTACGAATACTAATCGATCAAATCAACTGAAGCTGATCTTATGGTTTGCTGTTACGGTATACCAATGTAGTACCTTCCGGGTTGGGGGCCTCCTTTACATAATCTCCAGCCTGATTCCGTGCGCCAATACGAAGGCTGATCCCACCGCATCCTGCCCTTCGCAGCGATCGTAGAATTCGCTCAGACCCAGCATGCTGCTCTGATCGTTCAGACACGGGTCGATAATCGCCATGGCGACTGGACGAGCCGAAGATGCCCCCACCTTCACCCTTCGCGACGACTGTCGAGCGGCTTGCAGGCTTCTTTGACTCTCCTGAGCCTCGGCGAATATACGAAGACGCCGAAATCGACGAGATAGCAAACCTACTGGATCGGTGCGCACACGTTGGTCGCAAATACCCCCGAACTTACATTGTCCTACGCACCATTGGAGAACTCGACTTGCTGGAACAATTGCTGCAGGAAGGATGGACAGATTCGTGGTTTCCAGTCGAGGCTAGAGACCTCCCGAGCTTTCTAAGCCCCACGGTCAAGTCAAAATTCATACAAGCGCAGAATGTGGTCTTGACGAAATTGCTGGATCTTGAATATGGAAGACATAGACACTTTGCTCCCGGCGAGGCCTTGCCTTTCGAAATTCTAGGCCGACTTGGTAGTGGAGGGTATAGCCAGGTCGATAGGATTGAGAGCAAGGTTACGTCTCGACAGTATGCTCTCAAGAGGATTCGAAGGCGCGCTGCTTTTGGAAAGAACTCCCCGGAAGCAATGCGAAGATTCTTGAGCGAGATATCTATCGTTATGACCCTTGAACACCGTCATATAATTCGATACGTCGGCAGCTACACGGACAAAAGCTACCTTGGTTTGGTAATGTCACCGGTTGCGCAGGGTGATCTTGCCGCGTTCATGGAGCGCACATCCGCATACGTACAAGCAGCATCGGCGACAGGCGACGAGCCGACGAGCCTCCGAAAGCATAACGAATCCATCTTGGCGGAACTATGCTCCACATTGCAGACATATTTTGGCTGTCTGGCAGCTGCACTTGTATATTTGCACGACAGATTTGTTCGACACAAAGACATCAAACCCCAGAATATCCTCGTCGACAAGGGAAACGTTCTCCTTACTGATTTCGGCCTCTCAAGAGACTTTGCGAATGATGTGGGAAGTACTACTTCTGGAGTGACACCAATCACGCCACGATACAGTGCCCCAGAAGTGGCTGCATACGATGCTCGCAATACTTCGGCTGACATTTGGTCTCTTGGATGCGTCTTCTTCGAGATGGCAGCAGCACTTCGAGGCTTAGATATACCGTGGATCAAGAATTACTTTCTTGCCCATCATACCAAGTCTCCATACTTCTACGCTAACTCCGAGGCATTTCATGATCTAATCGAAGAGTGGGAAACGACCTGGCCTGCAAGAGACAAAATACCATTACTTTGGGTAAAGAGGATGCTTCGCGTGGATCGCAAGTCTAGGCCCACAGCAGCACAGGTCCGCGAGCTGGTAACATTGACTGATGGGCTAGACCAAAAGGCAACGAGCTTCTGTGGCATATGCTGTGTGCCTGGTTATGAGAGCGATTCGTGTGATAGTTTGGTGGACGGACTGGGTTCACTGGTTGCATCCTTCCAAAAAGCTGCTCCAGTCATCCATTTGAATCGACAGACACCGAATTCTCGCGACGTTCCAGGCGGTGGCATATCAGACAGTCCAGCTTCAACAGTCCACACAGGTGACACAGCTCACAGCACTCGTCACGACGCGAGCTTGTACGTTTCTCAAGACGAACCTCCGCGAGACGGCAATTCCGCAGTCGCAGTAAACGGCTCTCGAAACGAGCATCTAGCCGACGAAGACCCTTATTCTTCTAGCCGGAGAATCTCTTTAGCCTCTTCGCGCCTTTCGTTGCCTTGGAAGCCTTCTCCTAGGCATGCGAATAACGACGGAGTATCGTTAAAGAGTAAGTTTCGTGGTAACAAATTGCACAAGAGGAAAACCGAGCCAGCATCTCCACAGTCCCAATCAACGGCACAGAACGAAGGCCCAAAATCCAGAGCATCAGCACAGCATGTGGTTCGCAAGTCAAAGAGCTGGACCTCTAGATTAATGGAAAAGAGTCCTAAAACCGGAGAGAGGCTTGGTGAGCAACTATGCTTTCAGTTGGAAATACATCTACTGACTATAAACAAAGCACACCAGAGAGCAACTGAAACATCAGCAAGATCAGTCTTCGGCGTCCCTCCTTCGGAGAATGTCGCTACATCTGCAGTCGAAATTTCCGTAGTTACCGAAAAAGGCGAAACCCACTTATCAGTCTCCATCCCTACAGTAGTCGCAAAATGCGTAAAGCACATCCTGGAAAACGGTGAGTACCATCAAGTTTCAGATCCCCGCACCTCCAATAGATATAGTAACACAAAGACCCAGGACTCGAAGTCGAAAACATCCTAACGAACCCTGGAGACCTATCCAACATCAACGACCTGATCTCCACATTTAGCCACCCACCGCGCTACGGCAAAGGGTTCGACATGCGTCTGTACAGTGTTTTCGATGCCGTTAGTCTCCTCCAACGATATCTGAGTGCCCTCCCGGATCCTCTGATCCCCGAGGGCGTCGCCCGCGACATTGTATCCCACCCCATGTCGAGATGGCCTAGGCCGAGTGCGGATGCCGACATCGACGTCGATGAAATGATCGAGTTTTATCGCCTTGCTGTTCTCAGGGTTCCTACGCCTAACCGCCATCTTTTGTTGTATTTGTTGGACTTTTTCAGCGTGTGCGAGTTTAAGTCTAGCATCAATGGGGCGTCGATTCAAACCATTGCGTATTATTATTGGGACGTTATGTTTCGGAGACCACAAAACGAGGTTGCAGGAGATGATACAAGAGGAAGGGCTGCGGTTATGTTCATGGTTGAGAATCGGAAGTACATCTAGGCATGCGCCGTGCTGAGACTGGGACTGCAAGATGGGTAGGATACGATTTTAGATCTCGGATGCGTGGTGGAAGGGAAGATGCGGACTACTAGACCAGGCATGCGTGATACCCCAAGTACGGGTCGGAACGGAATCGATGAACCAACTACAAGCCCATGAGCTTACATGATCTCGAGTTCGAGTACTATCTTGGCTGTCCTCTTACTACCAATTTCTACACCTGGGGTACGCTATCCCCATTTCTCTCTTGCCAAGAGTTGCTCCTTCCCTTTTCGTACATCCGGAAGTAACGAGCGTACTTCCGACAGCATCATGCTGTCGCATGGCGATGAATTGAATTTATAATATGTGGATTTGTAAAGGCGTCGGATGGTTTCATCCGTGGTCATGGATTTGGTATTTATATGGTTTGCGCAGTTGGTTGAGTATTCATAGCAGGACAGTGAAGAGCTTCTCTGACAAGAACACTTTATCTTGAAAACGCAGAATCCGATATCCACAACAATGACTGAGCAGAACTCTACGATTTCTCCGGGATCCTGGATCCTGGTCACGGGTGTCAATGGCTATGTAGCCTCGCACGTTGCGAAGCAGTTCCTCGAACGCGGTTATCGTACGTATACACACTTCTCATGATATTTTGATATGAGCTTCTCTCGACCACGGATTAACGTCCCCCAGGTGTCCGCGGCACAGTCCGCGACCTCGCGAAAACATCCTGGCTCACGACCTCCATCTTCAAGTCCTACGCCGACAACGGAACCTTCGAACTCGCCCGCGTTACCGACTTCACCACCCCAGGCGCGTTCGCCGAAGCAATCAAAGGCGTTTCGGCCATAGCACACGTAGCCTCCCCAACAACCCATGATCCAGACCCGAACAAAGTGATCACGCAAGCTGTGGCTGGATCTACGGCGTTGCTGGAAGCAGCTTCCAAGGAGCCTTCCATCAAAGAATTCGTGTACACGAGTTCCATTGTCGCGGCTACCTTTCCTGTGCCAGAGAATACGATGACGGTTGGGAGGGATACTTGGAATGATGTTGCTGTGGATGTGGCGTGGAGTGATGCGCCGATGGATGATGCTGCGAAGGGTGGTGTTGTGTACGTCTTTTTTCCTTCCTCCCCTCTATCCTTCTTCTCTTCTTGCTCTCTTAATACAACAAACTGACCTAGAAAATGTGCAGCTACGCAGCCAGCAAAGTCGCCGCCGAGAAAGCAGTCTGGGATTTTGTGGAAAAGAACAACCCCAGCTTCACCGTTAACGCGGTTCTCCCGCCCATGATCATAGGCGAACCGCTGCATAAAAGCCACGTCGAGGTCAAGGCGGCGTATATACGCCACTTGGCTCAGGGTGAAACGGGGTTTTTGAAGAGTATGCCCGGGAGTAAGTCTACTTGTCCATCATTCCCTTTCCCCCTCTCCCGTTCCTCCCACATTAAACATATCCAACAATGTCTGACTCCGTCCAGCGATAACCGTCGACGTAAAAGACGTAGCTCTTCTCCACGTCGCTTCCATCCTTGACCCCACGGTGCGCAACGAGAGACTCCATACTTGGGCCCGTTTCTGCGTTTATAACGATTGGCTTGCTATCATGCGGAAATTGGTTCCGGAAAGGAAGTTCGTGGATGATTTGGAGGGGTTGGTCGGGTTGCAGCTGAAGGCGGATACGGCGAGGGAGGAGGAGTTGCTGAGGAGGTGGGGTAAGAGGGAGGAAGCGTGGGTGAGCTTGGAGAAGACGGTGGAGGAGAATCTTATGCCTGTTATTGAGTGGGGGTATTAGTAGGATGGGGCAGGTCACGGTTCAGTTTGAGTGTGAATAAGATTGAAATCTATTGTGATGGCATTACTAGACAAAACTAATCCTGGGTGGCTTCAATACAATTTGGTGCCACAAAAACACATTAGCAAACCAGGGCTTGGATGCCCTCAATACAATTTAGTATCATAGAGAAAAACACAAATCCTTGATCCTGGGTGTACTCAATACACTCAACCCTCTTGAGGGTATGCGCACCTCTCCAGCTCACCCTTGGTGCGGAGCTTCGAACCTTTAGTTGAGGACAACCTAATGCCTATTATTAGTTAGAGAAATTAGAAGTTTGAGGCAGGTCAGGGTTTAGTTTGAGTGTGAATGAATTCGATATCTATTGTAGTTGGATTGCTTGAGCGGTTCAAATCCACCTACCTTGTAGGCGTGTAGTCCGGTAAGACCTTCTTCAACACTGCAAGTCCAAGGCAGATATGAGTATAGCACCGAAGGTGACCGTCACCTTCTGCCTCGCGTGTTCGCGTGTTCGCGGCGTCGGAAGAGCCTCGATACGGCAAGGCAGAGCTGCGTCAAGTCTTGCTTCTCTTGAACCGTCGTCGTCTAGTGTGCTGTCATTCATGTTGGCATGGGTGCGGATCAGTAAGTCCGTGTCGCGAAACTTGCTCTCTGTCGATTCCACAATATTGACGTCTTCGTCGCTTTCAATTTCATCTTCGTCTTCGTCTTCGTCTTCGTCTTCGTCCTAGTCGTCGTCTGGCTTGGACGGCTGGTATTCTGAATCGCCGGACTCTGTGTGGATCAGCCTCGTAACTAGGCTGGCGGGAACCGCCATACCGGCATCGTGAGCCACGGACGACATGGCGACCAAGGATAATATTTCTTCTTCAGGACAGAAACTAGTGGATGCTGCGAGCGAAGGTGTTATTGTTCTTGCTGTGGTATTTGGGCACCACTTCGGGTGTAGGGGGATTCTGTGGTGGTGGTGGTGGTGGTGGTGGAGTGGGTTGCTTGCATTATAAACAACGGCACAAGGGAGAGCTCACTATTGTCTGAGCGCTGCAGTTGCGATACATGCGCCTCGCTCTTACCAAAACACGTGCTTTCTTCTCGACTGCGGCCTGCCTCAACAGACACCTACCGACACGTTCGTAAACATGGCGCAGATTGTGCGTGCAGCCGCCGAGGGTGCGTTTTTGGCCTAGGTGCCCTCAATACCTTGTCAGAACACTAAAATTACTACTAGTTTGTAATAATTATGTAGATTTAAGGTCCTTAGGTCTACTTAAGAAAGGCGCACTTTTCTAACTTACTATTAGTATAAAGCTTTAAAGCGTTAGTTAAAGATAATCTTATACTTGTTATCAAGAAGGGATAGTAAATGTTTATAGCAAGTTACAATTTAATTTAAATGTGAATTAAATTAGAATTTATTGTAATTGAGTTTAGTGCGTGGCTTTACCACCCACTCAATTGTGATTGAATTGCTAGAGAAAACTAATCCTGGGTGGCTTCAAAACAATTTAGTGCCACCAAAAAAACACATTGGAAAACCCGGGCTTGGATGCCCTCAATACAGTTGGGTATCATAGAAAAAGCAAAGATCCTTGGTCCTGGGTGGATTCAGGGTATTAACCCTGGTGCGGGTAGGCACACCTCTCCTCCGTGCGGAGCTTCTTGATGGCGCGCTTCGGGCTCGAGAGCGGCGTGGTGAGATCGATGACCTCCTCGCCGTCATCGTCTGCATCTCGCTTGCGCTTCGGGCTCGGGCTTGATGGCGGGGTGGTGAGATCGATGACCTCTGGAGTGGAGTCGCGCGACGGCTCGGGGGTGGGCTCGGGGGTCGGTTCGGGGGTCGGCGAACGCGAAATCTCAGGAGTCGGCTCGGGCTCAGCAAGCGGCTCAATGTCGCTGGCGAAAGTCTGGGTCTCTTCGTTCCAGCTTGCGACCATGTCAGTCCACTCGAGCACCTTCATCGGATCCTCGTTGATGAGTGCGATCAGCGCATACGCCTTCCTGCTCTGCTCTTCGCCAATAGGCACACGATTGGCGCTGAGGAACATGCGCGTCCAGCGGTACTCTCCCTGGTGAGCTTGATAAGCGATCTGGGGGAGGATCGGGATGAGAGACTGCAAAGACCAGATCTGGTCAGGGAACTTCGCAGCGAGCTCGTCAGTGGTGAGGGGGCCGTCTTTCAGCGCATCCCAGATGTAGTAGTCATAAGGCAAGGGCGTGGTCTTGAAGATCCAGTTGCCGGTCGTAACGTCGGGGGCTGCAATGGTCATGAGGCGGGAAAGGACTTCTTCCTGGGAACCAACGCCGTTGGCGTATTCCGGATAGAGCTCGCCGAGGCTCTCAAAGAGGTCGTCAAGAGACATAGATTGATAGAGAGCTTCTTGGATCTGAGCGGTGGATGGGATGGGCTTGCGCATGTATTTGCCCTCGGGGACGTCGATTTGGCCGAAAGCTGGCTTCGGGTTGGGTTCGAACGTGGCGAAGTACTCAATGCGACAGACGAACTCCTGGATGTCCTTGGCCTTGTAGAAGGTGCTGAGAAATGTCAGTGAATGCGATACGCATAGAGAGAGACAATGAACAATGTTTGAACATGGTCATGTATGCAAGGGTGAAAGGAGGGACACATACCGGTGAAGGTCGTAAAGGGTGACACCGTTCGCGTTGGTAGGATCTTTGAAGAACGCGTCGAGCTCAGCGTTGGTCGGCTGAACATCTGTGTTCGCCTCGCTGGTGGTGGCATACTCGTGGTGGGCAAGATAGGTCATGAACATCTTCACGAGGAAGTCATTGTACTTCTTGACATCGTCGAAAGAGCCCTTGTACTCTTCCTGCTGCTCGGGGTTGGTCCAGGTGAGGAGGTTGAACTTCTCGGTGTCGTCGAGTTCGGCGAATTGCTCGCAAGCGACAACCCACAGGCGATTCTCCCAGGGAATGTTCCTGTCGGTAGGGTGGAATGCTTTGTCGGTGACCCACAGAGTGCGGAGATCCGGCGGAAGAACGTAATTGAGGTCGGCGAACTCTTCCTCGAACTCATCGGCCAGGTCGAGAACCCAGGAAGTCTTTGGGTATCCGTTGCGGAGCTTGGAGATGCGACGACAGCCGCTCTTGACGAAGAAGTCATTGGAGAGACGAATGGTGTCGATGGATGAGTTGTAGAGAGCGGGAGAGGATTGCGGATCGACCGGCTGGATGAGATCGTCGTCCGAAGGCGGAAAGTCGCATTCACCGTTACCGGTGGAAGCTGGCTCGGTCCACTTGATGGTGTAGACCTTGGGGAGGGGAACAATTGTATCCTCAACGGGCGCGGAGTTAGCTGAGAAGGACGGGAGTCCGCGGGCTCTAATGCCGGCGATGTTGATGATAGGCTCCCAGAGGTACTGAAGGATCCTCTTGGGGAACATTGTGGACAAGTGAGAGGATGTAGTGAGATAGTAAAGAGTATGAGTGAGAGCTTTGGGTTGAGCTGTTATTTGCACTGTGAACTTCCAGAGATGAGATCGCTGGTTGCGGGTGCAAGTGTAAAGTTTGGGAAAAGGTGAGAGAGCGGAGGCGGGGAGCGTTTATATAGACTGGCCGTCGCGGTGCGTGTGCCAAGGAAACAATAGGCACAATAGGCGTCGATGAGCACAATAAGTGAATGGTGAACAATAGCAAGAGCGAGTTTTGAGGCGAGGTGAAGATGAGAGTGAAGGCTATGTCGCGCATCCGCAGACGCGGTCGGGGACGTCGAGCCTCACCGCCCCACCGCACCGCGAACTTGCCGCTATTGTCTATAGTCGAAAAGAATGGAACAATTAAGTGAATTGTGACAATTTATGGCGAGGAACGAACATTGCGCCGTGCCAGCTTTTTGCCCTGTCATCGAGCGTTTGCGGGGCATCGATCCAATGATGGTACCACGCCAGTTGCCGCATTGGACTCGTGATTGGAATCGCTTCAGAATGCTCGGTCTATGTATACGCACCTTGTAAATGTTTTCGCAACTCAATCGGCGGTCTCAATAAATATGCTTTTCTGCCACTCGATGTTGCTCTAATTGTAGAGTCAGTTGAGCTTAGAAAACACTACACAGCACGATGTGATCTTGGTCAAATCTGAATATATAATCTTCGGATACATTTGAATTGATAACTGGAACTATGTCACAGGAGGGGAGCACTGACCTGCTACAAGCCTTATATTGAAGATCCCTTAAGTGTCGGCTGTATCGAGTTTGGTACATTGTTGGTTTGCTCCACAACTGGAAACAGACGGTTATACCAAGCAGATGCAACTAACAATTGCTACCTCCCGATTTTCAAGCGGAAATCTTCCGTAGAATGCAGTTCAAACAGTGCAAACACTTCACTTGCGCCGGCACCGTCTGCCACACCGATTCTGTCCTCGACCATATTCATGCTAAAATTGTGCAACCAATTGTTGCTCGTCTGAATTCTCTACGGCAAGAACCAAGTAGAAATATTAGAGAAGCTGTCGTTTGACATTGACCGACGTCTACCACATCATGCCAGATTCGGCCTAGCATCAACACGTGATGCTCATCTTCTAGGCTACCTTCTTTCTCCATCCGCTCACGTCTCGCCATACTTTACACATCTTTCGCATTCCTGGATCAAGGTCTTGTAAACCTGATGTATCCCTACCCAGTGTCAACCTCGGCAGCGCTACAAACCTCGCTCGGACGCCCAATGTACCTGAAACCACTTCCGGACATGCAGCCTCTCGCCTGTAGCACAAGATAACCTCTGGCAACACTGTGTGGCCCGATAGCTCATGATATGCAAAGGCCGATTGCAGTACCAGTACATTAGTACAACTTCCTGCAGCAGAGAACTACTGCCCAAAGCTTCGACAACCTCGACGTGCGATCCGGGTTAGGCTTACCGACGATGATTTCATACACGGCATACACGGAGCACCCCGTGGCTCATCGTACAACATACAATTCTCACACTCACGGACCATTACGCAAAAGTAAAGAACGAAGTTACACCAGTGTACATCCTCGCTTCATTTCGAGCCGCCATCGCAGGAACTGCCTCCCCATTTTCCCCCTCTAAATTCCTCATTCATGATTCTACTTCCACTCATAACACCTGCACGAGCGTCGCACCAAGCACAGTGACGCTCCCCTTGGCACGACCCACATAACAAAGCAAGCAACCTAACAATAACCTCTTGAGCCCTCAGCCCCCAAACCTTAGCCCCTGCGCCTCCCTCCACGCTACCGTCTGTCGATCCTTCATTTTACCCTCTTTAAGCCACGCTACCCAAGATTACACCCGTCCCGCCCATCCTCTCACTCACTAATTATTTAGCCTCGCCCCCGCCAATCTCATTAGAGAAAAGTTGAGACTTGTACAATCGTCTTCAAGAGCGCTCGCAGCATCCTCGTGAGCCATGCTGCTCTACTCGCTCATCCTCGCTGCTTTCGCAGCCACTGCGGCCGCAGACTGCTACTCCCACGATGGAATCGCCGCGCTGGATTCAAAGTTTTATAGTGGGCCGGAACTTGTTTCCTGCGGCAACGGGACCAACAATTGCTGTTTGGAGGGCGACAAGTGCGGGACGAATCTGCTCTGCGTCACTAAGGGAGGCAGCGTTACAAGACAATACTGCGCGGATTCGTCGTGGAACGGGTGCTCGGATATGTGTCCCGGTAGGCTGATGTTTCACAGACAAAGGTATACGGATAGAGCTGATTGAGACATAGGCAACAAGGCGGCAGGCGTGGGCATCCGCGACTGCGGAAACAACATTTACTGCTGCAATGCCGGCACCGACAAATCGTGTTGCGAAGATGAGCGCGCTTTCTACGTCGACCCGGACACCGGCGCTGTCGAGCAGACGACCTCGGCCGCGAAGACGAAGGCTGCCCGCTGGTTCACGGTAGATTCCTCGTCCCTACTGGCAAGCTCCTCGGCGACGTCCACGGCGTCTTCTTCCACGGCGTCCTCCACAGAGACTCCAGCGTCCACGTCCGCAACAACAACGCCGAGCTCTACGTCCTCTACCACTCCTACATCCACGGAAACCTCCCAGTCCTCGTCGGGCATCTCCGCCGGCGCAGGCGCAGGAATCGGCATCGGCGCGGCCGCAGGAGTAGCCCTCGTTGCCGCACTGGCATGGTTCCTACTACGGAGAAGAAAGCAGAAAGCCGCGCTCAGTGCAAGCAGCGAACTCCCAGTGTCCACGAACCCCGCGCTCACAAACGAAAAGCCTAGCCAACCGCACTCCTACTATGCACATACGTATAACGACCCGCCCACCGAGCTGGACGGCGCGCACAGTGCGACGCAAGAGTTGGACAGCGGGCCGCAGCCAAGCCACGAATTAGATGGAGCTACGAGGCAGCCGCCGAAAGTACCAGGGCAGTAGAGTGTGGCTGGGGGAAGCATAGTAATCGTGTAATTGTTGATTAGTCGGCTGGTGCAAGATATATGATACCCTTTGTTTTATGTTGTGAGACGCCGACGAGGATTCTTCTTTGCTGCGCAGTCCAACGTTGCTAAGCCCGTGACGTGCGAGAGGTCGGCCAATGATGCATGTGCGATCTGACTGGCGGGTATACGGCTTCCAGCGCCTAACTTGTTTTGCTTAACGTGCTGCTGGTCACTGCCTCTACGTGTGATCAGCATGGGAAGCCTTACGGGAAGCGGCCTTGTTAGAGAGATCCACGTGCTGCACGAGCACACCAAATAACTTCCAGAAAATCGTGACCGCAGTTCGCATTCTCGACAATAATGCTGGGGCTCATCCGTCAAGGGACCTGGCCTCGTAAACCTCAGTGAGACGTTGGACGATGCACTATCATGGCGTGGGGGCCGAATCCCGTCACCAGGCGGGACACCCGCTTAGCTGAGAGACCGCATTGCAAAGCAAAGCAAAGCAAAGCCACATCCTCGCCCCACTCTACCGTCGTCTGTGTACACTGCGCTGGGTCTCGTGTTACCACTTGTTTCCGTCTCCACCTCCCTCCAACGCGCGCCGTAAATCACATCCCTACATGATGCGCCGCCCTCCGACACTTCTTCTCGCCGCGGTATTTTTCGCCACAGCAAGCGCGGACTGCTATTCACACGATGGTGCGGGTTCTCTGATTTCCCGCACATTGTCGACCTAACGAATGAGTTGCATGTAGGCATCGCAGCGCTGGACTCAAAGTTCTACACCGGCCCGGAACTCGTATCCTGCGGCAATGACACATCCAACTGCTGCCTCGAGGGGCAAAAATGCGGGACCAACTTGCTGTGCGTAGATGGCGATGGGGATGTATCGCGGCAGTACTGCGCGGATAAGAACTGGGATGGTTGCTCGACGATGTGCCCGCGTAAGAAGTGCCCCCTATATCTATACCACCAACTCCCTCCTAGTCGCTTTCGCAAAATGCGTGGAATGCCATGAGGCTTACTTGTGAGACATGTAGAATCCAACGCAGCGGGTGTGTCCCTCTACGACTGCGGCAAGAACCTCTTCTGCTGCAGCGCGCACTCTGAGGCCTCGTGTTGTGACGACGATTCCGAGCATTTCTTCGTCGATCCGGATACCGGCGATGTGAAGCATCCGTCTAAAGCCGGGGCTACGACATCCGGAAGGTGGTGGGCGGTGGATTCGACTTCCGTGCTTGCTAGCATGTCTACGGCGTCAACGTCGTCAACGTCGTCCTCCGCCGCCGCAACAACGACAACAGCACCGCCATCAGACACGGCGACGAATACCGCAGAGCCGGATAAGGAAGAGGGTCTGTCAAAAGGTGCGGCGGCGGGTATTGGTGTTGGGGCCGCGGTAGGAGTTGCTGCTGTGGTGGCGGGAGCATGGTTCCTGTGGAGGAGAAGGAAGACGAAGAACGTGGTTCAAGAGCCGGTGGGCGATGCGCAGGGATATAACTATGCTGGGGGATACATTCCGGCACCGAAACACGATCACGATGTGTATCAGGATGCGCCGGCGTATTCTGGTCCGGGGTTGGTAGCACCGTCGCACGCTTCGGCTGTACAGGAGTTACCGGGGGAAACAAGACATGAGATGAGTTGAGAAATAGGTGAGAGAGTCGAGTAGAGAATAGACGAGTCAAATTGAGGTAGGATGGTAATACCCAGTGTAGAGTATGATAAGCTGATTGTTAAGACTGTGTTCATAAGATGCACTGCCGTTTTCGATTATCGGTTGCGGGATATATCAACAGATATCGAAAGGGAACAATCCAAGGCTACTTGGTGCGAGATTGCGGCAGCGTACTGCCAGCGCATCTCTTGCGGGCATCGCACGATTCCACTTGCGGTTGTTGATCGAACATCCCTGGAGCGATTTGAAAGATAACATCCAGGCAAATCATCCAGGAACGGAAAAGCGGAACGTTTGCAACATTTTCCAGAAACTTTGCGATAGTGCTGTGGTAGGACCTGTCCAGTGTGCGAAACCAAGCTAAACCTTCAGCCCTCACGCGAAGACGCGTAGTGGCGCGTTATCGACGAGCCGGATAACGTCCAAACGCAATCGAATAACGTGCACGTTCGAAGTAAAAAAACACGTTGAGAAAGGCAGCCAAAATTTCACGATCGAGGGTCCACAAGGGTGGGGCGCTAATGACTGGTTGCCGTGACGTAGTCGACCTTCCCAAACCGATTCCTGCGCGCCATACCTGTCGGATTCATTGAAGAATGCGACAGGCCACGGCGCACCTGTTGAGGCGAGAACCACAAATTTTCCGCCGCAGTGCATATTCAAGCAACCCGAGTTCAGAACAGACCCGGTTTTCGCAGTCATCCGTCCCTTGCAGAACAATCGTCAAAGCCGCATATCCAAAAACGAGTACTCGGTATTCCAGTCGAAGTAACAGGCCTACCCCGAGCGTTAGCGGAAGAGCAAAGATGTGGTCACCGAAGAGACAGCAATCGCCAGAGCTGGATCCTTGCGCCGAAATCATCGACAGCGCCTTCTCGTCACGACGGGCATCCCCTCAACCCTCCCACAAGCCAAATACCGGGCAAGACGAGCAACAAGTATACGTCCTCACACTGAGCATGTCGCCTTCGATATCCGTCCCTTTGAACCAAATGCGCGAAGAATACTTTCCGAAACATCTGAACCGGACGCCAGCGCACATCACGCTTTTCCATGCCTTGCCTCACTCACAGATCGGGGTCATAGATACAGATTTGAAACGCATTACTGGACGAGTGAGACCGTACCATATCTCGACCGGGATGCCGTTCCGTCTGCGGAGGGGAGTTGCGGTGCTATTCGGGTCCGGGGAAGAGCAGTCACAGGACTTGCGTGAGGAGCTTCGGGAGAGGTGGATAGAATTTTTGAGCCAGCAAGATAAGAGCAGTAGAGGGTGGCAGCCGCATTGGACCGTCATGAACAAGGTGGAAGAGGAGAAGAAGGTGCAGTCCGCGTACAACACCCTACGGCGGATCCTATTCGAAGATGTGCATCGTGGAAAGGCTCTGGGGTTCGACTTGTGGAAGTACAATAGCGGTAATTGGGAGCATGCTAAGGAATACCGGTTCCAATGTCATGAGAGGAGTGGTGTAAGTACTCCTGGTGAAAGGGAAGGCCACTACGAGTCAAGACGAGGGTCCTATGGAGACGGCACGAAAAGTCCTGAGGGGTTGAAGAAGAATAGCAGCCAAGGTAGACTGTCTGATTTGTGGCGGACAATGACTTTAGGGAAGAAGCCAGAGATGGAACGGTAGTATTGTGGTGCAAGGCAGGGCTGGCAACCGCGTCGGCCATTCAATATATCGAATATTAAGAATAGCATCCGTAATCACTCCCTGTAGGGACCGAGTACAACGACAGACTTTGGCAGCTCGACAACGGGTAGCGTGATCTAGCGCGTCGAAGAGAGAGATTAGTATATCGTGGAGCCATAAATAGCAGGGATCAGCACGCTTTGCACGCAGCATAAGGCTGAGTGAGACCCCCAAGTGCAGCGCATGGTGAAGCTATGCGGAAGGCGTTAGCGTCCAGTATTCGATGGTGGCAAAGGTGTTTCCGATATAGGTAACCCTAAACCGAGTGTTGAAAAGTCTTTGGGTGGTGTCTGGGGGTCATACGTGGCATCATGGCTCGCAGTCGTGCAATGCAAGGTGCCAGATAGGAAACGAAATTGAGATGGCGGTTGCAATCAGGTGCGCCAATGTCGCAACGTTGGCACAAGGTTGAGATGTAGAAGGGATCTGCCTCGGAGATTGGGCGGCTCGACAAGACCTGAGGCACAGTCCAGGCGGTGAAGGGCGTTGGTGCAGAGGCTCGTCTAGCCTGAAGGGCGTGGGAGTGCTCTGTGAGGGCATCGTGGGAGGTTGCGGATTGCGTGGGTGCCACGCAGCGCCGACGCGCGTCTGCACCCACCAGCGTGACCTCGGACTCTGGACAGCGAGAGAGGCTGTTGCAGCACCATGAAACGCCGGTACCCGTCGAGTCTCCCCACACAGGCAGCGGTGGGAGCAGCAAAATGAGGATGCGGGCTTTTGCGGGATCGCGCTCGCGTATAGGCGTAGTCGGTCAGCCACAGATGGCAACCCCTTATCCATGCTGCGACAGGCGTGATGAGCAGAATCTGTTCTGGAAGCCGGGCTTCGCATCCCACGTGGGCCCGCGTCGCAGGCGGTGAAGGCCAGTGTGCTGTGGTCGCAGTCGCATGTACCTGCAGAATCACGACAAGATGCGCGTGACGGGCGCCATGTCACGCCAACCAGCGGCGAGAGGCTGCCAAAATAAAAGAGCTACTCAGTACAGTTGCAAGGGGCCGTGGGTGCTAAGGGACAAGGGATGGCATGACTGGCGACTGGCCTGGCGAGGTGTGGCCGTGGAAAGGGGAATAATTGGGGGGCCGCTTGGCCTGGGCGTCCACAAGCTAGGGAGCTCCGTCCGACTGGACCACCACCGGGCCCTTAAATCCAGCTGTCCTCACCTGGGAGCTCTTTGACACATCGTGAACCTCTTCCCGTACCCCATACCGTGTCTTTTCTCGAGCCACCGTCCATCGCACCTTCCACTCGTTCGCTGCTGTTGAGGACCCACTCGCTGTCTTCACCGTCACAAATTTCCCCTCCCCGCCAATTCACACTCCACCACCCCAGCCATGAAGGGTATGTCTGCTCAATTGCTCCCACAAGACATTGCACTCACAAACATGCAGCCATCATTCTCGTCGGAGGGTTTGGAACCCGTCTGAGGCCTCTTGTATGCCTACCCCGCCCTCACCGCTGCGTGGGCACGAAGCCTAACAGCTGTAGACCCTCACCTACCCCAAGCCGCTCGTGGAGTTTGCGAACAAGCCCATGATCCAGCATCAGATCGAGGCATTGGCCGACGCTGGCGTCACCGACATCGTGCTCGCCGTCAACTACAGGCCTGAAATTATGGCCGAGGCCCTCAAGAGCGTGAGTACACCGAATATTCCAATTTAAAATGCACGGCTGACCCAGCCTCAGTACGAGAAGGAGTACAACGTCAAGATCGAGTTCTCAGTCGAGACCGAGCCTTTGGGCACCGCTGGCCCGCTCAAGCTCGCCGAGCGCATCTTGGGCAAGGACGACGCTCCCTTCTTCGTCCTCAACGCCGACGTGACCTGCGAATACCCCTTTAAGAAGCTCGCCGAGTTCCACAAGCAGCACGGCAACGAGGGCACCATTGTGGTGACCAAGGTGGAGGAGCCGTCCAAGTACGGTGTCGTTGTGCACAAGCCCAACCACCCCTCCAGGATAGACCGCTTCGTCGAGAAGCCTGTCGAGTTCGTCGGCAACCGCATCAACGCCGGTATCTACATCCTCAACCCCTCAGTTCTCAAGCGCATTGAGCTCCGCCCCACCTCGATCGAGCAGGAGACATTCCCTGCCCTCGTCAAGGACGGCGAATTGCACTCCTTCGACTTGGAGGGTTTCTGGATGGACGTCGGTCAGCCCAAGGACTTCTTGTCCGGCACCTGCCTCTACCTCTCTTCCCTGACCCGCCAGGGCTCCAAGCTCCTCACCCCCGCCACCGAACACTTCGTCCACGGCGGCAACGTCCTCATCGACCCCTCAGCCAAGATTGGCAAGAACTGCCGCATCGGACCCAACGTCACCATTGGACCCAACGTTGTCATCGGCGACGGTGTCCGACTGCAACGATGTGTCATCCTCAAGAACAGCCGCGTCAAGGACCACGCCTGGATCAAGTCGACCATCGTCGGCTGGAACAGCAGCGTCGGCAAGTGGGCGCGCCTGGAGAACGTAACAGTCCTCGGTGACGATGTCTCCGTTGGCGACGAGATCTACGTCAACGGCGGCTCCGTCCTGCCGCATAAGTCGATCAAGGCCAACATCGACTCCCCCTCGATCATCATGTAAACAAACGGCTCCGTCGTCTGAACGCTTCGCTTCTCCGGTCGCGACCTACTTTTACACCTTTTAATCCTCTTGCACGTTTTGTATACCTTGCATTTTGCTCGCAGCATCGGGGCGCGTCTAAGCGTTGATGTTGGGGAGTTTTATCGGAGTTTGCCCTTTCTCTACTCTACTGCGTCGGTCGGTCGGTCGGTTCGGTTGGGTCGCATGTGATGAATTGACAAAAGCGGATTTGCCTGGGTGGGACCCGGTTGGTTTGGGTTTGCGGGATAGCGTTTGGGTTGCTCTAGAGCGGGGTTCAATGTGGTTTTGAAGCGAGGAGACGTGGGTGGAAGAGGGATCATATAGCATAGGCTTAGATATACCCATCTGCTAGGTATGGATCATGTGGAAAGTACGCCGGTGCTGATGTGCGTTGTGATGTGACGGACGGTGTGTTGTGAGGGTATGCAATGCAATGCGAGATTGAGCTAATAGTGAATGTGAATGAAGCGTGGGCTGGGAGTTCTGCTACCGTTCTTCTAGCCTTACGACGTTACTGTGTATGTTATCTGGAGTGTTGTTTTTGACGAAAATTTGGCATACACACATCACCAGTAAGCATAGAATTCCAAGATGATACTGTTATTATTATCATGATATATCTGTCTCCATTACACCATATACAAAACCCCTATACTTATCCAACTGAGAATCGAAGTATATCTCTACTTAGTACTACCCCGGATATCAAGGCAAAGAATATAGTGTACATTGTGCCTTTGTAATCACGCATCGACCTGGTACCTCGCAATCGAACAAAGTCACGCCCATCATGTCATATCGTACTTGCTATAGTGTCCAGTACCCACACACTCACCCATTTGACTAAATAGCACTGCTGGTCTAACAACAGGTTTTATAATGTGTATACTTGCACTGCGAGAGAATAGCGGTCAGACTTGTGGGGGAAGCGCGAGTTGGTCTAGGCACGGAGGATGGAGGGTGTGGTTCGTAGCGGATGGACGGACGAGATTTGATGGTCACGATTATAGTGCCAGGGAGACACATGGGGATCAGGGATGCGGAGAGGAGGCGAGTCGCGGTTCTGAGGTCAGGTGCGGTGTTCGAGGGTGCGAAGGGTGGTCTAGGCGTGGTGCGGAGGTGGCGGGTGGCTGGGCGAGGTGAGGTTTGGCATTGCGAGGGCGCTGCCATAGCTGGGTATCGGTCGGCCGGCCTGCTGCTTCGTGAAGTCCTAGGTCGAAATTAGAGTACCCAAGACAAGCTTCATGCTGGAGGTGTTATTGGCGTGACATCATTGCCCCCTCTTTACGCGGCGCGCATGCGTTGCGAAGTCCGAAACGCCGTTTGCGTAGGAGGTTGGTGGATGCGGTGGGGATGCTCCTGAAGACGACCACGGAATTCGCGTTCAGGAGCTGCGGGTCGCCATCGATTATGTAAGTGTCTATGTGAGGTGTGCGTGAGTGTTGCCACAACTGTGAGGAGAATACAGGGTCGCCGAGATATGCCCGTGATGGTGGTGGATGTCAGAATCGTTGGGTCGATTGCGCGATCTAGATTCGTGAGCTTAGGCGATGGTATGGCGATATGGCGATATGGCGATATGGCGATATGCAAGAATGTTGCGCTTCTGCTGCCGCCGGCAGTTTACCGCAAGCGTTCTAAAGCAGAACAGGTGCGGCGCGGGTCGTGGTTGTTGGTGAAGGGCCAAATCCGGCTGGGGTGAAGCTTCCCCGGTCGATAAGAGGGTCACATGGCCGCGGCCCGCGATAACGGAGAGGCGGGGAACTGCATCACAGGCGGCGAGCAGAGGCAGCCCGAGTGAAGTTTGACGGTAGAAGGGCGCAGAGGAAGCTTTGAGCACCTTGATAGAAGGTCCCAGGGTAATAACGCAGCAGATAGCGCGGTCCCAGCGCGCAGTTGCCTGGCCAAGAAGACGCTCGAACGTTCTGTCGCCTTGATTGCCATTGATGCACGGACCGCTTGTGTCATTACTCACCTCTACCCGTCACAGCCTCAGCTTGCCGCCTGCGCCTGCACCTCTCGCCCATATAAACCCTCCGCCCGCCGCCGCCTTACTCTCCCTTCTACACCCGCACACATACTCTCACCTACGACACACTGTCAACGAGACACATACACCCAGCCACTACATACTCCGAACACCCGCAAGAACACCCACGATGCAGATCTTCGTGAAGACCCGTAAGTAGCTGCGCCGCCACCCGCTTTGCCTTGCGCAGCCGCTGACAGCCAGCAGTTACCGGCAAGACCATCACCTTGGAGGTGGAGTCGTCTGACACCATCGACAATGTTAAGTCCAAGATTCAGGATAAGGAAGGCATCCCGCCAGACCAGCAGCGCTTGATCTTCGCCGGCAAGCAGCTTGAGGACGGTCGCACCTTGTCCGACTACAACATCCAGAAGGAGTCGACGCTCCACCTTGTCCTCCGCCTTCGCGGTGGTATGCAGATCTTCGTCAAGACCCGTGAGTCGCCACCTCGCCTTTCATCCTTTGATGCGCTTACTGACCCTGTTCCCAGTCACCGGCAAGACCATCACCCTTGAGGTGGAATCGTCCGACACCATTGACAACGTAAAGTCCAAGATCCAAGACAAGGAGGGCATCCCGCCAGACCAGCAGCGCTTGATCTTCGCCGGAAAGCAGCTTGAGGACGGCCGCACCCTGTCTGACTACAACATCCAGAAGGAGTCTACACTCCATCTCGTCTTGCGTCTCCGTGGTGGTATGCAGATCTTCGTGAAGACGTTGACCGGCAAGACCATTACGCTCGAGGTAGAATCATCGGACACCATTGACAACGTGAAGTCCAAGATCCAGGACAAGGAGGGTATTCCTCCGGATCAGCAGCGTCTTATCTTCGCGGGCAAGCAGTTGGAAGACGGACGTACGCTCTCTGACTACAACATCCAGAAGGAATCGACCCTCCACTTGGTGCTTCGTCTGCGTGGTGGTATGCAAATCTTCGTCAAGACCCTCACCGGAAAGACGATCACGCTGGAAGTTGAGTCATCGGATACCATCGACAACGTGAAGTCAAAGATTCAGGACAAGGAGGGTATCCCTCCGGACCAACAGCGTCTCATCTTCGCCGGTAAGCAGTTGGAAGACGGCCGTACGCTCTCCGACTACAACATCCAGAAGGAGTCCACTTTGCACTTGGTGCTCCGTCTGCGTGGCGGCCAGTAAGCGGTTTCTGACATCACGGGCGAATACCATGGGACGGCGTTAATGGCATGACACGGCACCAGGACAGGGCCGATGGGTTTATGATATTTCTATAGTTCATGTTGGCCGATAGGGCCTTGAATCCAAGAAGCATGCCTACGGGCTGAGATTTGTTCTCAATATTCTGTTTCCACAACATGCCATCGTGACAAGTCATTGCTGAGTCTCCGGTTAGTGCTGAGTCCGAGCTTGCATACATGAATCTTTTGCCACGATGTTGGGATCCTTCCATCTTCAACTCATCCCTGCTTGACCACAGGCATGTCTAGCACACACACACAATGAACGCACTTTCAACAGCACGTATGAGTCCTCCATTGCAATTGCCCTTGTATGACATGCACATCAGCCAAGCACATCCACATTACATCGCCAGCCTCGCTCACCCAATCCCTACGCTTTCCATTCACGCCCTCACATGCCACTCCCAAGTCTTACCAATCGACTCACACTTCGTACGACTTTTAACCGCCCCCGGAACCTCGCGGTCGCATTTGCACATCTCCCCACCAGGCTTTAACGCAACGACGACAACGCCATCGGAAATAAACATCTAACCCCGCCTTAGCTCCCCACAGGGACCACAGACTGCTGCCGAAGAGCACCGGAGTGGGCTGCCGTGGAGCGCGCCTCCAATTGACGTGTCGCGGTGGCTCCGAGAATGGTCGGGGTTGTGGCCAAATTCCGCGCGTGGGAGTGGATAAAGAGGGGGGGGTTTCCGCTGCGGGAGGGGAAGGCACGTTAACGGATTTTGAGATCTGTTTTTGTAAAAGAAGGGAAGACGCGCTTTGAACGGAACGAAACGAGACGAAACGAAATAAGAGAAATACAGTGAGGAATCATGTCTGAGAAGATGGAATATGTAAAGTACGTTGCTGTTGTTGTTGCGGAGAAAGTTGCATGAGAGCATCGTGCTGATTGCGCCGCAGCCTCGGCAAGTCTGGGCTCAAGGTGTCCAAGGTTATTCTTGGGGCTATGAGCTATGGAGATCCGAATTGGCAGGAGTGGGTTTTGGACGAGGAGCAGAGCTTGCCGCTGCTGGAGCACGCGTACAAGGCTGGGATAAATACGTGGGACACGGTAAGATGCTTCGCCTTGGAGCGAGTGGCTTGGAAGAGTCGACTCTGCGCTCGTTCTTTTCCCGATACTAACACGCTCTTGTACAGGCTGATATTTACTCCCACGGCGCTTCGGAGCGCATCATTGGCAAGGCGTTCAAGAAGTACAATATTCCCCGCTCGAAAATCGTGCTGCTGTCGAAATGCTACTTTGGCGTCAACGAGGACGATCACACGCTCGGCATTGCTGCGGTTTCTTCAAATGACGGCGAGTTCGTGAATCAGGTCGGGCTGTCGCGCAAGCACATCTTCGATGCGGTGGAGAAGAGCGTTGAGAGGCTTGGAACATACATCGATGTCCTGCAGATTCACCGGTTGGACCGGAATACACCTAGGGAAGAGATCATGAAGGCGCTGAATGATGTGGTCGAGAAGGGATGGGTGAGGTATATTGGTGCTAGCTCGGTGAGTAACAATATCTGGGTGGGGAAGAAAGGTGAAAGGACTTGGAACTGACCGTGTCCAGATGGCCGCATGGGAGTTCCAGACGCTGCAAAACATCGCGGACCGCAATGGCTGGCACAAGTTCATATCCATGCAGAACTACTACAACCTGATCTACCGCGAGGAGGAGCGCGAGATGGTACGTCTTCCCATTTCTGTCCATCTCGTCTGGTCATGTCAGTACTAACCTTACCACAGATCCCATACTGCCAGGACACAGGCGTAGGCCTCATCCCATGGTCACCCATCGCCCGCGGCGCCCTCACACGACCCTGGTCTGACCGCTCCTCTAAACGCTCGACCACCGACGCCTTCCTCAAGAACCTCGTGCACGACCGCGAAGACGCAACGGACAAGGAGATCATCGGGCGCGTGGAGAAGATAGCGAAGAAGAACAACGTTAGCATGGCGTGCGTGGCAACGGCGTGGACCATCCAAAAGGGCGTACAGCCTATCATTGGACTGAGCAGCAAGGAGCGCATCGACGAGGCTGTGAAGAACAGCAAGTTCAAGTTGAACGAGGAGGATACCAAGTTCTTGGAGGAGGCGTATGTGCCGAAGACGAGGCAGGGATTCTAGAGATGGAGAGATGGAGAGAAGACGTGGAATCATGAAGTTCGCAAGGTGTAAGAGGATGTATGCAGAGCAAACATTCGCTTCGAACAAATTACTACTCTGGTCGTCGGCGAGAGATAGTAAGATGTGCTAGATGTAGAACATTAGAGCCATCAGAGTCATTAATGGCATACCGATTCACACCAAATCAAACCAATTGAATCAGAAACGTCAATCAGTTCACCCGTTAACCACGTACTTCAGGTTTAGTACAACGACAAGTTTCTAGGAGCCTATACAATCGCGCCTACGTGAAGCTTGTCCAACATGCCAACACCATAACCCTACCCTACAAAGAATCTCATTTATTTCCCATCCAGTCATCGTGGCCTCAGCACTGTGACCCAGCAGCCAACCAAAACAAACTCCTTCCTGTACCACCTCCCGCAAAAAAAGCAGCCTCAGCCGTGCGCCGAACGCATACCCGCACCCGTCAGCCCACCTGCGTCAAAAGCAAAGCACGCCCCAATCCGCACGCACGCGCAGCCGTTACTCAACGTGCGCGCTCCCGCCCAAAAGCAAAAGCAAAAGCAAAACGCACGCAAGCCAGCATCCGTCAAGCGTAACGCTCTCATCCCTGCCCGCTCTCGCCTGTGACGCCACAAACCCCAGCCATACCGCCTCGCGTCGCATCCCAGCCCATACCAGCCCAGTCAGTACTCAACCTGCAAATCACACACAACACAGCACAGCACAGCATCTCCTCACCACGCTTACCTCTAACCTCCCAATGCACCACCAAACCAACTAACCAACAAATCCACTACCAACAAACCCCTCAAAACCCACACCTCACCTCTCCCCATCACACCACAAAAAAAAAACGCGAATCTCTCGCGCCCCAGCCCCCCTCCCCAGTACACAACAGGTAAAAAAGACCCTTCCCTTCCCTTCCTGCGCCGTCCCTCCCGCCGATCGCCCACGACCCACCCTCCGGTCAATGTCTCGCCCGCCCCATACTCGGGCGCATCCGGACCTCGGACCCCACATGCACAGGCAAGGCAAGGCAGGTAAAACAAGCGGTGAGCGGGCGGGCGAGCGAGCGACGTAGCGTATCAGATTAGATCAGACGGGATGGGTTGCGAGGGCATGTATATTGCGTGCGATATAGGAGGAGGGGGAAGGTGGGACGTCATGTTGGGGGTTGTTGGCCGAGGGGGAGCGTGTTGGGGGAGGATATGGCAGGGAGATGCTGGGTGTGCGTGCGTGGTTTAGGTTCCTGGCCTGGCTTGGCTTGGTGCTGGAGACTAGGTGGCTGGCTGGCTAGCAAGGTAAGGCAAGGCGGGGCAGGAAGGGGATCGTGCGGCATGATGTGTGCGAGTGAGGCGTGATCGTGGTGATGTGTTTTTGGGTCGGCAGTTGGGTGCGGAGTAGAGCGTGCATGGTCGAAGGGCGTAGAAGGAGCGAGTTACTCGAACAGTAGGATGGGTGTAGAGCAGTACAGCGAAGAGCGAAGGATGCGAGCCAGCCCTTCTCCGAGATTACTGCGTATATGCATGTAACAGATGCAGCGCATATTGCGTGAGGCTGAATTGCAGCAGATGAACCAGGTTTGCACAGCAGCTGAACGTTTAATGATGAAAGTCCGATTCCATTTGATTCCATAATCCATCACACCGAGTCCCAATAGATACATACAATTTCTCAGCTTAACCAACTCTCCAAGCATGCATTCCAAATCATTAGTTAAGAATGATAGAATACCGCCGGAAAGATGCTGAGAATCACGGTTGGACTGTGCAGGCTGTAGACCTGTAGCCCATACATCTCCCGTCTCCGTCTGCAGCCACTTAAAATTCAAGTAGTATTGAAAAAAAGCAAGTTGCTCGCTATGCCAGTAAAACAAATCGTGAGAAAGATCAAGAGAAAACAGAGGTAGGAAGCAGTGCACACACACAACACTGAGTTGGACGTGCAATGGCCATCTAAAACCCTCTACCTGATAAAATGCTTTTGAAAGGGACATAACCGCCTTCGAAAAGCTCAAAGAAGGGAAAACAATATCAGTGATGTCGTTGTCGTGGCCACTTCAATCACGTGTCCATCGTCAATCCGTATCAATAGCGCTCGCAAAAACCGTTCCGTCGTAAGGAAAACGTCCAGTGCCGCTGAAGTGAGTGTAGATAGTTGGATAGTTGGCAACCGGACGGAGATCGAGGTCGTGAACTTAGCGTCCAGGACGCCGGGGAATCAAAGCAACAATAAACAGTTGTACGCATCGAACATAAAGAAGTCGTCATCATGCTTTTTTGGGGGGTCGTCAGCCGTTAAGAGCGATCGTAGTCTGCTAATGCAGACTTCAAACACGTAATCGGTGTAATCGTGAGTCCGTGAATCGGTAGGCTGGGTAGTGTCGGGGCAGGTGATGAGTTCTAGGGAAACAGAGATGAGGTAGTGGTGAGAGCAGCCTAGAGAATTGGGGTATGTTGATGACAGGGATGAAGGGCGGTCGCCCTGGGACTAGTTGGCGCGGATGACAAGCTTGGAGAGAAACTTGTTCGAGAGCGAGTCGAAGTCGTTTCGGTCAAACTTGCATTCGCTTCTTGTCCGCAGATACGTGTCTGCACATCAGGTTAGCCTGATCGACGGCCGAGACAGAGGATGCTTCAACTTACCATATTTGGTCACATGCGCACGGACCTCGGTCATCGCATCACACACCGCCGGATTGGAGTTCAACAGGTTGTGGTGCTTCCGGGTGTCCCACTCCGAGAATGCAGGGAGCTTCTGTGAGATGGCCGAAAATAGACCAACAATAACACCAACAGGTGTTGACTCCATGTCGTTGCAGAACTTCTGAACCGCGGGCTGATCCGGCACTCGGTAGTTGCAGTCGAACTGGATCAGCTCCCAGACCGCGAGGA
This sequence comes from Paracamarosporium sp. OC-R06-R3, assembly GCA_019828545.1. Taxonomy (NCBI): domain Eukaryota; kingdom Fungi; phylum Ascomycota; class Dothideomycetes; order Pleosporales; family Didymosphaeriaceae; genus Paracamarosporium; species Paracamarosporium sp. OC-R06-R3. Next base: position 81,949 of record JACVRA010000361.1, on the reverse strand, counting down.
TGATGGCGGCAAGCATGAAGATGGTGGGCCAGTTCTTCAGCTTGTCACCGCTGTAGACAGAGGAGTACAGTGCCGAGAGCTCCTCAAGGACGTCCTTCTGAAGCTCACGCCACATGTCCGCAAGCGCGCACTTGACCTGGAAGTTGATCATGACGGGTGCCACCGTCTTTCCGTGGAACTTGGACTGGTTGTCTTCAACCTTGCCGATGTTGACCTCCTCCTCACCAAGGCCTTCGACCATGGTGACGTGCAGAGTCAGGTTGTAAGCGACAACAAGCTTCAACGCTTTGCGGATGACCGGAAGCTTCTCCCGGCAGTAGAAGCGGTAAGCGGTCTTGAGGATCTCGGTCACAAAGTAAGTGCCCTCAAAGTACTCGTCGATGAAAGGCTCGAAGCCGCCGTCGATGTGGCGGTCAAGGTAGTCAGAAAGCATGCTTCGCGAGACACCTTCCATGCCAGCAGAGAGCTTGGCGGTGTTGATCTCGAAATGAAGGCCGTTCAAGCTCTCGAACCAATCGACACCGAAGCACTTCTCATCCCGGACGTAGACTTCACGGGCCATGATGGGAAGGTAGTGACCGTAACCGTGAGTGATGTAGATGGGACGCTCGTGAGGCGAAAAGCCCTTGATGTTGCCGATGGAGAAGCCGAGGCTGACATGGCGTTCGTAGTCGGCCTTCCAGTCCTTCATGAAATAGGCGATATCCTTGATATCGATACGGGTGCAGGGAACTTGCCACAAACGAGCGTGGGATGGCTGGCAGCCACCGCACGGATCACCTTTGTCACACGTCTTCTTGAGGAACTTACACCTCAAGCAAGCACGCAACTTTCGGATCTCGTGTGCCTGCTGTCGCTGTTCAGGCCTCAAAGGACCGCGCCTCCTTCCTACACGCTTCTCGCCCTGTGCATCCTTCTTCGTTGAGTGTGCTGGCGGAGTCTTCTTCGCAATGGTCTTCGCGGGCTTCGATCCGATGGGTGTAGTGACGGGCGACTTTCTCCGGCGGGTGGGTGGTGAGCTGACTGCGGAAGAAGTCGGTGAAGACGAGCTGGATGCGGACTGCTTGATATCCACGGGCTCAGCGCGAGGCATGGGCGGGCTCACTGACTGGTTCGGCGAGATGTAGTTCGAGTAGTCCTGGTCTACATTGGGAACTCCATGGTGGCAGTTGGCCGAATGAGTGTGCGAGTGAGGCGAGTGTGTGAGGTCTAGCTGGTTCTCGGCTTCAGACTGGGGGGAGTGCATTGGGTACTGGATCTCCTCGAAACTGCTGAACGAGTGTGCCGACCGCGGCGCGTCCGACTGTTGTGATGAGTCTGAGTTGGTTCTGATGTGCAGAGTCTGAGCAGGATTGATGATGAGGGCTTGCGGGTCACTCGAAAAGTCGTACGAGTTGCGGTGACCAAAGTCGACAGCATTCCAGCCAACGTCGCTGCTGGAAAGCGACCGCACTTCTAACCAGTTTTCGGTCGGTGAGCCGCTGCCCACGCTAGCGGAGGGTGCGCTCGAGTTTGTGAAATCCTGTGGATTTGAAATGTCGGAAAAGTCCTGTGCAAAATCTGCCATGCTGAACGGAGCCATCTGCTGGGTCATGTCCATGGACGTGGTGGCCATTATGTTGAAAGCAGCGGGGCCGTTCATAGACATGGACGACATGAGCGCCTGGGGCCTGTTTATGGCGAAATCTACGGGCGAGGTCTGCAACGGGCCGGCGCCGAATGTGGTGAAGTCTGCCCCCATGGAGGCCATATCTGAGCCAAAGGCCTGCTGGGCAAAGCCGGTGCTCGCACTCAGATTGATCCAGTCGGACAACATGGGGTTCGAGGCCATGGCGGACGGAAAGGCAAGGCCTGTCGTCTGAAGCTGGTGCGGTGCGATGGCACCCGTGGTGCTCGGGAGCCCATTGGCGTTGTGGGCGCCGGTGGTGGCGACCGTGTTCACGCGTCGCTGGTGCTGGTGCTGGTGCTGGCCGTCATCGTGGTGTTGGTGCATCTGGGCAGGCGGGAGCGGCCACGTCTGGTGCGAGAGGTTGTAGTTGAACGACGGGCGGTTCGGGTCGAACGGCTGGTCGAACGCGTATAGGTCGAGGTTGTCGAGGTTGGACTCCATGTTTGTAATGGAGAGGAGGAGTTCGAGGGCGCTCAGCTGGACGGCGCTCTGTGCTGAGCAGTCAGAGCGGTGTGATGTGAGAGGAATCGAGCGGAGAATCGAAGAGGCGGGCGGGGGCCCGTGCGATCAAGGCTCACGACGTGAAAGGGCGGTGACGGCCACGGGACTAGCCATGCACGCCAGATGCAGCAGCGCGCCCAGCCAATGGCACCCCCGCCTCTAAAGGGCCGCCATGCACCGCGATGCACCACTCTGATCGCCCTCCCTCCCGCCGCGCAGCGACCGCGGGCTCGACGAGGGCTCGATGTGGGTGCCGCCTCTCGCACACGGTCGAGGGTTCCTGGACCGTCCCTCAAGCGTCTCGTAGCCACCACCGCCCGCCCACTTCGCCCGCCCAGCGCTCCACCAGGCCTCCAGACGGCCCTCCGCGCTGGCTGGCTGTCTCAATGCCGTGCTGACGCCGCGCTGCGGGCCACTAAGGCGCACAGGTGTCGCAATGGCTGCCCACCACCTATCAGCGCGCTCCCCAGCACTGTCCAAAACCGTCCACCCTTAGCTGCGTCGGCAATCCAACCGCGACGACGTGCCTCGCCTTCCGAGCGTGCAGCGCTTGACAAGAGCCGCCCGTCGCAGACGCCTGTATTGCGCCAGCGCACCTGCAAGCCATCTAATAGTATGCGGCCTGTTAGCTCCCAGGCCCATGAGCGAGACCACCGTGCCAGCCGTGACACGGACCAGGGCTAGCGGCGCCCGTCGCCACCGGATGCCACTCTTCGGCGGCACCTCACGTCTCTCACTCACCGACTCCGCGACGAGCGCCCTCCAAAATAGCCTCGCAAACGCGTGCCGGGCCTCGAGCATGCGCGCGCCTTGCTTCCGCCCACGCTGCGCTTTCGAGTCGGCGTCTCCTCGTGCTCTCCAGTGCCTTTACCATGGCACGAACCCTCTTGCTTCTCCCTTTGGCCGGTTTGGGACGCTGCATGTACGTCGGCGAGGTCTGTCGTGGCACTGCTCACGCACATGGTCACACTGAGCGACGCCTTGCGTCCGTCTTTTCGTCGACACGACCACCCGTCCAATCGCCCGTGCGCGGCCTTGCATGCTGCAGCTCCACCCAAGCCATGACAGGAAACAAGAGGACCCTGATGCGCATTCTTGCTATGGTGATACACAGAAGGCAGCAGATAGACATCGTGATTGCCCAGTTGTTCCATTCCTATCGCAGATCCCTTGCTTGTGCGTGCTTGCGATGGCATGCATGCGTGTCCGGGGTGCGTCCGGGTGCGCCTGTATTGCTTGCGTAGAAGTGTAATCTGTGGAGATTGAACAGAACCATACTCGGAGCATTATTGTGCCATTGTTACACACGGCTTTGCCGACGTTGCTCACTGTCCAACTCGAGCGCCACTCGTAGAGCCATGATGCTTGTTTCGCCATGGGGTACAGCCAGCCCAGCGTAACAAGAGCTAAGCAAGCCACCGAATTGACAGAGGAATGACAGACGGGGCGTTCGCCGGATAGCCTGAGGACCGTGTGTCACAATGGAGAAGTCGGACTGGCGGGAGATTGACGAGGACCTATAGACGTGTCAGATGGTTGTAGGACCTAACATGTTCCTAGGAAGAGACGAGATTCTAGTGCGAAAGTGATTTGCGAGCGCAACTGCAGGGAAATGTCATGATGCTGTGACTTCCAGAAACGGCTTGTGTCCGAGACATTGTGGAGAGGGCCGTCATCGCTTACGATAGCTGTAGGAGATATACAGTACCAGGTCGAAGGTCTAGAGATTCATTGCGAACTGTGTCACTCCAGGATACGCAGTACCATCTGCAGGACCTTGACGCGGGACTGTACAGGCCGGTGCCAACCGATGAAGCTCAAGAGCGAGTACGAAGGCGAGGTGCCCGTCGTCGGAGAGGCTGCTGTCTCAAGTAGGGACAAAGGTCGTGCAGTAGCTGCTGTTGCTGCGCGTTCAGAAAGATGCATGGCGTGAGTGAGGAGCAGAGGTTGATGTCGTGCGCAAACAGACGTGTAGAAGGGTCGTGGCTTCCTCCCTCGTGCGGTCACAGCTCAACTCTGGGTCGCCCGTGGCGGCTTCCTCAACAAACATAATAGCGAGGTACGCGCCGTAGACTGCAAAAGCTCATCGTAAGGACAGGTTTCATGCTTGTTCTATTCTGCTTTTGTTATATTGTACGATCAAACAGCGTCACCAGCAGCTTCACCTGGTTCAAACGCATACATCACGTATCTTCCTGCTAGTGACCTAGAAGGCATGTGCTCGCGACGTCTTCGTGTTTGATTAGTAACTATCCCCATACATGCTCACCTCAGATGGGTTCCCTCAATGATCCGGCTACATCCCCGATCATAGAGTTCGTCAGTACTCGTACCTAGACACGCCGGTGATACGGCGGTGGCACTCTTCGTGATAGGGTTTTGTGCACTTGTCCGTGAGGCTCACAAGGCCTTCACGGCTGCCAAATCTATCGTGCCACTACAAGAGTGATTGAGATACCTCGAAGTCGCACATAGGCTAGTCAAGAGCCATGCAACTGCTCCAAAAGCACAGCTTGTAGAATTGCTACTAGACGGTGAACAACTCAAAGCTTTCATAGAACTATAACCTTCAGCATCAATGATCAATAAGTGTTTGTACGGCGTGGTGCTGAGCTGAGATTTGCCACTCTGAAGAGTCAGAGCGTTGAGCTAGGAAATAGACTGGTGGTGGTGCGCTGTCAGGCGTTCAAGCTTCAATAGGAAAAGATGGAGCAGATAGTAGCCCATGTCAAAAGGCTTGTGAAAGACAAGACTAACACAACAGATAGCATGACCAAGCGAATTAGTACCAAGTATGCTGAGCCCAATCTGCTGAACGGTGAAACTCGCCCCACATAGCAACATGAATATTACATCCGCGGTCTCTATAAACGCAACACGACTACGTCATGAAACCCTTCATCACTCGACGCAAGATTGTCCCAGCTAGAGCACCCCATCAAGCCTGCTCTCACTGCCCACTACCAGAAAGAACACCAACACCTCGCATGACGCTCCAACAAACGCCATCAGGACGGAACAAATCCTTCGAAAGAAGCTCCTCAACAGGATCGAATTCTCATTCGTACATTTTGAAGATAGATTAGATGTAGAAAAATTATGGGTATGAGAAGTCGGAAAGAGTCGACAGTGTGGTCAAGATTAGGACAATGGCGGAGATAGCTAGCATTTAAGATGAGGAGGTGATTGTGTCAAGGAAAAGGGACAGATTACGTTGAAGTATCATAAGGATGTGAACGCTAGGAAGGCATAATGAAGCAAGTTTCAGGGACGAAGAAGGCTTTAGTGTGTAAGGATTGGGTTGGGAGGCGTGGGAAAAGGATGGTCACGTATCGGAGTGGGATGCATTGGAGGACTGGATAGGTCCCTAGAAACGATTAGAGACACGAAGGGCAACAGAGGTTGAGAGCGAATTGTGTGAGCGAAAATTGAGCAGAGCCAAGTAGACGAGGCGCACATGTGTGGAGAAGGACGAATGACGAAGTATTGAAGAGAAATCGAAGATCTAGTCCTGAGACTGGGAGATAAATTGAGAGTTTGGACATCATTGTAGGGCTCGCAACGAGATGGACGTTGAATGGAAGAGAAACTCGGGCAATGGAAAGGATTTCGGAATCCTTAAATGAGACTATTGCTTTCGTGTACAACTCTACCATGATATTTGAGTTCAAAGACATGGCAACATGAAGATTGCGTTGTAAAGAAAGACCTATGGATCGCAGTTAAATGTGGACACTGTACCCATCAACCATGCCACCACTTCACTGAATACCACTCCACCCTACCACTCAACCTACTCCGCAAAACAAATCTCATCGCAACCCCCTTAACCCCACCTCACTTCACACTCAGCACACTTGCCTACACACCCACCCTCCAAAGCCTCCCCAACGCCCCCCAGCCCCCCAACACAGCCGTCGCCCCTGTAAACAAAATAATCCCCCCATACTCCCCATTAACCCCCCAGCTCCTCCCACCACTCAGCCAATCCTCCCTCGTAATCAGCGCGACACTCAACGGCCCACTAATCACATTCCCAATCCCCCTGCCGCCCGCCAGCAACCCAAAGATAAATCCCGTGTCCAACGCCGGACTCTGCGTCTTCAACTCGGTAAGCACACCGCTCCACGTGCTGCTGAAGCCGCCGGCGAAGAAGCCGTAGGTGAGGGCGAAGATGGCGAGGAGTGCGATTTGCGAGGAGAGGCCCCAGAAGAGGAAAACGGCGGTTGCGGAGCCGAGGGTCGAGACGAGGATGGTGGGGGTTACGCCTGCGTGGTCGCCGAGGGAGCCCATGAGGATGCCGCCGGGGATGGACGTCGTGTTTATGAGGGAGAGGATCAGCGTGCCGATTGTGGGGGAGAGGTGCAGAGAGGACACGGTGTACGAGGAGATGTAGGCGTAGGGGAGGAAGTAGCCGAGAGATTGGAGGATGTTGCCTATCATGAGCATCCAGAAGGCGGGGAGGTGGAGGAAGGTTGTGCTGATGCGCCGGGTGGTTGCGGTTCTGCTGAGGGGGATTCGTGGTTTGAGGAAGTAGAGGAGTGGAGCGGACATGAGGACCTGGAAGTTGATGGGTTAGTCATGGGATGTGAGGTAGGTGGGGAGATGGAAGGTTAGCGTACTGTAAGAACGCTCCACGCCTGCAGTGTTACCGCAGGTCCGAATTTCCGTAGGGAAGCATTCGTGGCGAAGGGAAGGCCAACACCAGTAGCGGATTTACCAGCCCACATGATGCCGTACGCGAGACCTTTACGCTTAACAAACCACTCATCCAAGTACAGCGTTGTAGGCGTAAACAGTAGCCCGCACCCAAGAGCGCTGATAACACCCTGCGTGAGAACGAGCTGCCATACCGTCTCTGCAAAGCTAGAAATCAGGAACCCAGCAAAAGTGAGGACCAGCCCAATGGGTCCAAACCAGCGGCGCAGACGCGGCCAGCGCGTGAGGAGGAAGAACGTAAAGGGGGACATGAGGTACATCACACCCTTAGTTCTGATTAGCCTTCTCATTCTCACTCCTATAAGAACAGTGTATGACAGGGCTAGGGCTCACCGTCACGGTGGTTCCAATCGTCGCAACATTCCCTACACCCCCTTTCAGCTCATCTCCGTGACTAGAGTAGTACTCTTGGAAGACACCAAATGCGGAAGGGAACCCTGTACTGTCATCAATTTTGTGCTATTGATCACACTCGCTTAGGGTCATATACCCCAGACTGGTACCTGGATCAAGGAGCAGCCGGCTAGGACGAGCCATGCACTTCGCCCAGTATCGGTGGGCGGCAAGTCAGGCTGCTCAATCTCTGTGTTTGTTACATTGTGCCATGTTGCTTCGCGCTCAGGCGAGGACGAAGGGCCGCTTTGGGAATGAATGCTCGATAGCTCGGTTTCTTGATGTACCTGTGCCATGGCTAAGATTGGGTGGATGTGGTCCTAATTTCTACAAGATCCTGAATTGGTGATGTTCAAAGTATTCCGTTGATATTTATGGCTGGCGTTACAGCTTCCTCTTCGTTTGTAAGACTGAATGACGTCTTCTTGGTATAAGATGATTCCCACGATGCCGCAAAGTGCGACTGCGCGGAGACAGCTGAAAGGGTGATACTGAGAAATATAGAAAGTGATTGAGATGAGATCGCTTGCGCGATATAAGATGTACTTGTTCGCTTATCTTGTCACGATCAAGTATTTGCTCGCGTGCTCACCTGCCCTGATGGTTGATTCTAGTGCGGGGCAGAGATCTACATGTTCCCTCCCGTACGAGGTGTTCCCCGGCGGATGACGCTAACTGGTACGGGCCCTAATAAGGGGACTCCTATTTTTTAGCAAGAGAACGGCCGCGGAGGACTGTGGGACAGCTTTACGAGTAATGGTTTGAAGGGTCTTCATGTGTAACTTTATTGAAAGAGACGTGTAGTCTCCGGCGCCGGTTTGCATAGTCGGGTCTCGGACTCCGGCTCCACAAGTTCGGCGTGGATTGGTTGTACAGCATCGGGTCAAGCAACGGCAGTTATATAATTTGAATTTAGATCATCGGAGCAAATTTCAGAGAGCATAGACACATTGTGAGCATATCTGTACCTTTTAAACGACCAGAGCCCTGCAGCATCAACCCAGAAGGAAAGACAACCGAGCAAAGCTCATCATCCCAGCCATGTCCGCAAATCAATTCGAGAAGCGCCCGCAACCCCAGCGACTTATCACTACGCACAGAGAAGATGGCAAAGCCGTGTTCGAGGAGAGGTTCGGTGAGGAGACCGAGATGGTAGCCATGCCTGATGGCATTGCGTTTGGACTCTCCTACACAGCAAAGGGCGTTCCAATCAGCATGGAGAAGGACGAGGACCTGGACGTGTACAACGGCTACTTGAAGAACCCGCCCGGCTTGACCATCTCAGGGGGAAACGTCCTGCGCCATGTGGATATCCCCCCAAGCACGGAGTGCACCATGCACCGCACTGTGAGCCTGGACTACGGCATTGTGTTGGAGGGTCAGGTCGATCTATTGCTCGACAGCGGCGAGCAGCGCACGATGAAGGTCGGCGACGTCGCGATTCAGCGCGGAACGATGCACCAGTGGATCAACAGGGACAAGGCAAAGTACTGCCGCATGCTGTTCGTGCTGGTGGACAGCAAGCCGCTGGTCATCGCAGGGAAGAAGCTGGGCGAGGAGCTGGACGAGATGCCCGGTGTGAAGTCGTCTGAGTAGAGGGACCTGGAGCGTTTAGTGGTGGCATGTTTGATATCTGAATTATCGAGGTCGCTTAGCAGCGGGGGAGGGGTGAGCGAACGCAGGCGCACCATCGCCAAGCCGCCATGTCCTAATTAGAACCACACATTCACGACTTTCATCTTTACACTTGCTACATATCTGTTCACCACAAGGAGAGCATTTGATACTGCCTCCCTCAAATCATTGTCAGGTGACGCGGTGCTGTCAAAGAGACCATGAGTTTTTTCTTCCGATAGCGGGGTAACGTGAACAATACTAACGGACCGTCCCGAGCATCCCATTGTTCCTCACTCACAGACCACGGACCCTTGAAAGCTTGACATAAAATAAAGAAAATGGCATCTTCGCGCCCCCAATCCTCTCAACCACCGTCCCCTTCATCACGGCTCGAGGAGATTCTAGACGACAAACTTCGCGTCGAAGAACTGTCCGACTCAGATCAGGAATACGAAGACATGGCGACTTTAACCAAGGAAGAGGAGGCAAACATTGCCTATCTAGAGAGCGTAAAGATACCCATCGTAGACAGTTTCAAGACCGCTTCGTCAGAGGTTCAAGACGAGACGTTGGAAGTTGTCTTGCCGTATCTGGAGGGTAACCCCAACGATTTCCCACTCAACGCTTTTGGCATTCCGCATCTCCAGAAGCAGAAACATGTTGTGTTTTTGAAGAAAGCGCTAGGAGATTATCCCCCGCCCTTTGCTATGATGGATGCTTCGAGACCGTGGCTTGTGTACTGGAGCTTGCAGGGCCTGAGCGCATTGGGCTATGACATCTCTGAATACCGCGAAAGGTAGGTTCTGTGCTTCTGTCTTCCATAGATGTAGTCACCCATCATTGTTCTTTCAAGCTTCTTCTCGTCCGTCCTGACACTCCCCCAGAGTTATCCACACCTTTTCCTTAGCACAGTACCCAGCCGGCGGCTACGGCGGCAATTACGGGCACCTCCCACATCTAGCCGCGACATACGCTGCCGTCCTCTCCATCGTCATGGTCTCAACCTCCTCTGACCCCTCAACCTACGACTCCATCAACCGCAAGAACCTCTGGCATTTCCTGGGCCAGCTGAAGCAAGCCGATGGAGGCTTTAATATGACTACCGGCGGAGAAGAAGATATAAGAGGCGCCTACTGCGCTTTCATCATCATCTCCCTGCTCAACCTCCCTCTCGAGCTGCCGCCAGATGCGCCAGCCCGTACCCAAGGGCTAACCAGCTTTCTGGACAACTTCGGCGAATGGATTGGAAGATGCCAGGCTTTTGACGGGGGAATAAGTGCAGCGCCGGGGAACGAAGCGCACGGCGCGTACGCCTTCTGTGGACTGGGCGCTCTATCCATCCTGGGTCCGCCAAAGGAAACACTACACAAGTACCTGGATATGGATCGACTCGTGCACTGGCTATCAGCGCGACAATGTGCTCCCGAGGGCGGGTACAATGGACGCACGAACAAGCTCGTCGATGGATGCTACTCACACTGGGTCGGCGGCTGCTGGCCCATCGTCGAAGCCGCAACCCCCTCACAATCGAGTCTATGGAATCGCGACGCTCTCGCGCGATACATTCTCTCTGCGGCACAGTCCTCTAGGGGCGGACTCATCGACAAGCCCGGCAAGAGACCAGATGCTTATCACACGTGTTATAACCTTGCTGGCTTGAGCGCCGCGCAGCACAACTACGTCTACGAAGCAAAGGAGGAAGTCCAGGGCGACCTAGACGCCCCATTTCACTGGGGTGTAAACGGTGTCCATCCCGGGTCGAAGATCTGGGCGGAGACAGACAAGGTCAACGAGGTGCATCCCATCTTCGTGATCCCCTTCAAAGCAGCACACGAGAGCAGGAAGTACTTTGAAAGCAAGGAAGGCTTCTAGGTTGGATCACGCTACGTCTCTATATACCGAATCCATGAGTTTGCGTACACCGCCACAACAACAACAACAACAACAACAACAACAACAACAACAACAAAGTATCTATTTTCACACAGACTTTTTTCTTCCCTCGAGTTCCCCCCTCCCCCTTCTCATCTCATATACACCCCCAAGCTCACCCATCCATGTACACAACCAACGGCGGCCCATCCTCCACCTTCCCCTTCAACAACGCCTTGATCTCCCCATGCGCCTCGTCCTCCCCATCATAATAGTCCATATCCTCCTTACTCAGAAACACGGTGCGGGCTACAAGCGTGTAACCCCTGCTCCGCGGATCAGAATGCGTGACGTGGCCCGCGGATATCTGTATGTATTGCTTCCCATCCTGTGGGGGGAGGAAGCGGCGTTAGTCTGTGCGTGCTGCGTGCTCAGGGGCGGAAAGGCGGGATGGCGGGCGGGCGGGTAAGTTCAACTCAACACAAGCACACACAAAAGCACATACACACATGTATATAATTAGAACGACGGATGGAATGGAATGGAGTGGAGTGGAGTGGAGTGGAGTAGGCGCGGGACGGATGCGCTGTGATGTGCTGTGATGTGACAGGCGGTGCTGCATGGCCGTGGCGTGCGTGCTTGCTTGTGTGCAGTGCGGTGCGAGTCAGACACGCACCTTTACGGCCTCCTGACTCAGCGCCGTGTATTTCGCCACGGCCTGCTGGATGACGGCCGGGTCGGGGATTTTGAAGAGCGTTAGGCGGACGATGGGGCCCATGGTGGCGGCTTGCAGGAGGATTCTGTGGAGTGCCCGCGGGGGTGCGTGTGGTGCGTGCGTGCGTGAGTGCGGTGCGTGAAGGCGAAGACTGAGCGTGGTTTGTAAGGTGATCGGTGTGAGATGGGGTGTCAGATGGGCTGGGAGGTGAGGTGAGGTAGTGGGAGGTGGTGTTTAGAGATGAGGCGGAGGGGGAGGTGGAAGGGGAGCTTCGGAGATGGGTGAGGAGAGCCAGAGGTGCGAGCGGGTGCGGGTGAGAGTGAGGTTCGGCATTGCGGAGGGTTGGGCTGGGGTTCATTCCCGGGGGTGAGAGGGAGTTCTTTGTTGTTGTTCGTAGCTTTTGTGCGTACGAGATGGCATGGTGAGGTGAGGTGGTCGGTCCTGTGAGCAGTGGAGAGAGGGGGGGTTGACCGATGACATTGTGGAACGTCAGCGCTACGCAGTCTCGGACGATGGCTGTAGAGAATAGATGATGGCGGTTGCACAGGAAGCCGCAGGTTCTGGTCTATGGGCTTCAGCTGTGGTGTTGCAGGAGACATGGCTTGCAGAGGACCACCCGAAGTTGGACCCACGGGCCACCGGGATGCTGTGCTCGTCGCACCGTGGGCAATGTGCTCGTGGTGCATTCCGTTCACCTCGTGTGTGGTGGCTGCGCGGGAAACGTTGCACAGGCACGGCACGAGAGAGTCGAAGCGGGAGCGCTCCGGCCCATGGCACCCTTGTGCTTTGCAAGGCTGGAGGGGAGAGGTCGTGGTTGGAGAGACGAGTGAACCGGTGGGTCTCAGCGCCCGGAAGCAGGCCGATTCGAACGCGTCGACGACATGTTGTCGGCCCTCAGCGTCGCCCCTCTGCGAACACCACACGCCTCGTCCGCCTCGACGACTGATCTCTGCAAAGGGTCTTCCTCGCCGCCCGAGTTTGCTTGCGGCTTCCAACGACTTATGCACGTCAAGAGGGGCCGTGGGAGCAAGTGCTGCCACGCCGCGTCTGCTCACCGCCTTTCCCAGCAGGCCAGAGCCAGAGCCAGAGCCAGAGCCAGGCCAGCGTCGCAGATAGGCGGCCGTTGATTCAACAATAGCATCCGACATGTCTGTCCGCCCGTGACACGCAAAGAGAGAGAGAGGGGGAGGAGCATACGCGCCGGCAGCATGCAGCCGCACTGGCTGCCATTCACCCTCTGGATTCGCCTGTCCGCTAGCACCCACGCCAGGCGCCTCGGCCCATGTACATGTATCATGTATCATGTATCATGTATCATGTACCGCTACTGTACCATTGCTCGATGCATCGTCGGCTGCGGTCCATGGACATTCACTTGCCGCCGCGCGCTCCACTCGCTGCAACCTGGGTGCCGCTGCTGTCTGCATCCGCGTTTTGTGCACCGTCTCGCCCCCCGTCGATCTCGATCAACAGCCTGCAATCGATTGCGAGAAAACGCCTCTCTGCTGCTCATCAATATCCTGTCCCCAGAGATTGCTGACGGCCCGCGCCTGGCCTGCGCGGATAATGTGCGTGACCCGGCCGCCTTACCCCGCTGCGCGCCCCGGCATCCTGACTTCCTTCATCTCTCACAGCTCCATGGCAAAGGTCCACCCTCGCGTCTTCAGGAACGCCTGTGCCGGCCCCGGTCGCGCCAAGCGTGCGGATTGGCGACGATGCTGGCCTGCAGGGCGGCCGACGGTGCCATAGGCCCTCGACGCTCGCCAGGCCCTCTCCGCAGCGGCGAGTGCTGCTCACTCGCAGCAACGACAGCTAACAGCCGTTTGGCCCAGCCCCCTTTGGGATTTTGGCGCAGATAGCCCGACAATCCAGAGCAGCAAGCGTTTGCCAGCTCATAATGCGTCAAAGTTGCATGGTAACACCAAACCCCGTTCGCCTCCAGACACGCTCGATTCCAGCAATCAGTCTCCGCCGCTTGCAAAGGCCCTGCCCCTGCTTCCCGGGGACTCCCAGCCAGACCACGGTGCTACGCTTGTCCCCCTCAAGCCACGACTCGCATTTGCACGCAGTCACGATAGCGTCGAGTCCGCCCCCCTCCAGTTGTCACGCTTTTCCGCCGCGACTCCCGCGCAAAGTGCAATCGCGTCAGACGCTCGGTGCCCCGTCTTTGCACGCCGCAATAAGCCGGGCGTCTCCTGGCCTCTGATCCCGTTCGTCTCCCTCCGTGGGCCATATAGCACCTCGCGCCAAGCCTGCAATGGCATTCGGGGCCACGGAACGCTGGCAGGGCTTGCAGCATCTGACGTTGCGCTGCTTCGCATTTCTCCTCACTTGCAACGATGCATTAGCGGCCGGCCTATGCTCGACGAGTACGAGGCGTGCGTGCATTGATATCAATTGCCTTCCTGTCTCGCCGTGCCGAGAGCGGAGTCCTGGTACGTAGTCGTTATGCTTCCGCATCAGGCCTGACCAGCTGCCGATCGAAACGTCGAGATACAGCCTTGACAAGTGGGCCCTCGACAATACTTCCGATCACCAGCCGTTCATCACGCTATTGCTGCAGTAGGGTGGCGACTCCTGATGATGTGCGCTTCTGCAAAGACCGGTGAAGCTGTCTCTTTTTACAGTTTAAGGCCTTTGCTAGCTAAAATTCTGGAACCCCAATCTTTACTGGCGAAAATGCACGCCAACACATCAAGATGGGTCGTTTCCACAGAGCCGCAAAAAAAAAGCCTGCATGTTATTCATTTAGACATATCCAATTGCCTCCGGATCCTACTGGTAGGCGAACTTGACGCGGTTGCATGTCCTGATATGCCCGCTGCACTCGGCTGCCGCAATAAATGACACTTCATCCCACACTGCTGCACTTATGGTTCCCACCCTCCCCCATCCCTCTTCTGCACGTCACTTACTCTCCCTTGCTCCCGCTCGTTCTCGATAGCCGCTGGCCTCGACTAGACAGCTGTCACTTCTTGCATTGGTAGTCGTCAGCCCCCCCATACGCATCTGTCGTCGTACGACAGGAGCCACGATATTCAATCTCGGACTTTATCACGTCGCCACCAACGAGCGTGTGCCAGTTCACCAACCTACTCTCTCCCAATTTCTCCTTTAGACCTACGAATCTGCATTGAAGCGCTCTTCTGCACCAATTGCCGTCCGTTTTACACGTCGACGCCCAATCATCATGTTCTACATAATGTACCTTACAGGTATGGTGCTGACAGTCTCCTTGAACTTGGGTCTTGGTACCACTATCGTGGGTACTGTGCAGGAGCCCACCATGAGTTGTTCAAGCGTCAATGGCGCAAGCAGCTTGCGACGACGCTCTCTGCCGCTCACCCCCTTCCCGCACACCGATTACCACCTTGCTAGCGCAGGGACGGTCGGCAAGGCTGCATGAACGCTGGATTGATTCCAGTTCACTGTGTGTCTACAATCCATCGTGCTGATTTCGCCATAGGCCTTTGCCAGCGTCGTCACTGGCCGGACCCACAGTTTCATACCTACCGCACCCGATTAGGTTATGGATGCACTGTACGAGTGAACAACAGGGAATACTCAACCGATGTCGAGTACGAGACAGACGAGCTGGCCAAAAATGCTGCTGCCACCCGGGCTTACATGATTTGCCGCAACTTTTCCGTGAACGACGGCATGTATCCAGGTCAGCGTCCCGGCCAGGGCGGTGTCGTCCAAGGGTTACCGGTCGCCATCGGCACTGGGCGCAGGGGCACCGTCTCGTCCAACGAATTCGACAGCTCGAGCTCGAGTGGGGGGAACAGTCCCCGCAACTCGGACTATGGTCTGGATGCCGAGCCGGCCGGCCGAAGGTCCAGCAAGTCCTCCGCATCCTCCATCTCCAATTGCATCTGTGGACGTGGTACCGTCCGTGCGTACGAGCGTTGCACATATTGTCTTCGCGACGCAGGGTACCGCTGCTAGGCGGCGAGAAAAAGCCTTATCTGAACTTTTTGCGACGATACCATCACGACAACTAAAAGACTTGAAGAGCTCAGGCTCAGCGATACCACGATTGTTACGACTTGCATTCCTCACGAAATGATTACCACGACTCCACGAACGTTCAGTTCCTTGCACTCTGGATTGCTCGTCCTGTTTCCAAAGCGAGCACTATTTCGGTTCATATCCGCTTAGTCATGACTTGAGACCATGGCATTTTATACTTGATTAGCATTCCCTCTCATCTCCTTGATCTTCACTACGAGGCTAGCATAGCGACGGCACTGCAGCGTTCAGCAATGATAAATTTCGGGTTGGCCATCTCTTTTCAGACTGCAATACCACTTCACGACCTTGTTATTCGTTCTGTGTGTGTTGATGACAAGAGAGAAAGACAACGACGGTTGGCCACACGGCCCTGCGATGTACTCACGAAGTCGACGAATTGAATTGATATCCTTTCGGTATTGTCAAAACAAACTTGTGTTTGGTCTTTCAACATGTGGTGACTATGGTACGGTGTGGATAATGCACGGACCTTAAACGCTACCGTCAGCCAGTACTTGTTGCCTTGCTAAGACGACCGATATATTCTTCATCCAAGGTTCACATTTCTCTACCGTGTTGACACACTTGACGGCTGTCCACACTGATATGCTTACCCCGTATTTACGTTGACTGTATATGGGTATGCACAGTGCACCGCGTTATTTCCTGCGCATGACACGCTCTGACAACGCGACATGGTACCTTGGATGACTCTTGTGTTGAAGGGATAGTCCTCTGCCGAACCTTGCATTTTCGGCGACCGACAACCCTCACAACATAACAACGTCAAATCTCCTTTCAGTTTCGTGATCTTCGTCCTCTGCACCGCCTCATGGTCGCTTCGTTGAGGGGTAGTCAACAGCAAAATACTCTTAGGGTACCATAGACGCCTACTGTCGGGATGTCCAATCGCATTGAACCGACCATCTGGTGGATTCTATAGCCTCTGTTTCTCTTCTGGAGCATATGGCTTCGGTTGTCTAGGAATACAAGTTGTCTTGCATATACTGGAGATGGCACACCATCTCATCTACAACTGGTTGATGTCTCGCGAAGAATTATGATAGACTCTACATGACGACTAGATAAAACTTTCTCACAGCGACGGACTCTACCATATCCAGAGCAGACCAGATTCGCCCCACAGAGGCTAAGCTAGTTGGCCTTTTGTAGGTCCTCAACGGGACGTCACCTGAACTGACATTCAGTCTTTAAAACAAGAACGGCTTCGTACGGGCCTTCACCAAAGGTTCTCATACGATCCATCCAGAAGACCTCGTGGAATCTACAATCCGTCAACAGTACGTTTGCTAAGCTCTGATCCAAACGCTGCAACTAATCTGTTCCGCAGTGGGCCAAGAGCAAAGCACAACAGAAACATCACCTCTTCCCTCGCAAACAGCTACCGCCTTGCCTTCGCCTCCACTAATGGCCCCCTATGATCCTCCCACAGGCGTAATCCACGTGATCACGCATGAGTGTCTCGAGGGAGATGCCCTCCGCTGTGTGATCAAGCCTATCAAAGACAGCGTGCCGCTCGAACTAGACGACTATATCCGAGCAGGCGATCTCCTGAAGTACCTCGAGTTTGCACCGATTGAGGAGGTCCCTGTTCCGGCGTCCTCGGCTTCGAGCTCTGGTACAGGTGGCCCTGCGCTTTCTACTTCGCCGACAGCCCTCACGATCGTTACTACGCCGTCAGGGGGTTCAGCGATTACTACGACGTTCACTGTACCGCCTGAGTCGTCTGCTCTGGTTTTGTCTGCGAACTCGACTGTGGGGTCTGCGTCTTCCGCTCCGCCAGCAAACTCAACAGTCATATCAAAGACTACGCTGGGCTCGACCGTCCTCCCCTTGACCACGACTATGAGCGTGGGATCTACCAGTGTAATCTTCCCCTACGGCTTCACCAAGGTGCCCCTGGTATCCTACGTGACTACGGTTGTACCACCTAGTTCTTCTGAACCCCTCGAGACTTGTGACACGAAGGTTGCCGTGACGGCAGGCTCGACGGTGACTAGGCCTTCCGGCGGATGGGCCTTTGAAAGCAAGAGCAGCAGCAGCAGCAAAGGTTCCTCGGTCACTGTATCTACTTCTACTTCCACCGGGTCCTCGGCTCCCACTACTCCAGCCTCTTCTACCCCAGCTTCTTCTTCCTTCACCCCATCCCGCACCTCAACACCCCCCTCACCCCCTTCAGGCCCCCCCACAGAAGTCGTCCTAGGCGGCCCCTCAGGCATCTTCCTCGCCCCCCTGCGCCTCCCCTTCCCAACAACCCCGCCCATCCCCACAGACGCAATAACCCACTTCCTCACAGAAGCATACAACACCCACAATCGCGTCCCGGATAAGCACTTCAACTTCCACTTCAACCCCAAGCATTCTCCCCCCTCCGCACCAGCCCGCCTCGCGCCCCGGATTCTAAACGAAGACTCCACGCTCGCCCCGGAAATAGCCCGCGTCGTGCTCGGCGATGACCAGGCGCTTAATCCGAATGCGAAGTTGCTCAGGGAACTTAGGGGTAAGCATCTTGGTGGGGTAGAGGAGCTGGAGGAGCTGGAGACGAGTGTGGCTGGGGGGGTTGGTGAGGTGCAGCCGTTGGTGCGCAGGGGCGATGCTGAGAAGGCGCAGAATGCGCTTGCGCTTGTGCTGTTTGTGGGTTCTGTTGTGTTGTTGTGTGTTATGGCTGTTGGGTGGATGGTGTGGTTTGTGCGGAGGAGGAGGGCGAGGAAGGCGGGAGTGTGAGTTTGAGATGGGGTGTGGGCTGGGAAGGAAGGGGGAGGGAAGGGTGTGTTAGGGTTTGGGTTTTGGATGGGAGGGGGTGTTAGAATGTACGTAAATTGGGGATTGGATTGAATTGGATTGGTGTAGGTACGCGGGATCTTGACTTTGACTTGACTTCGAGGTGTGTTTCCACGAACAGGGATCCAGGGTCGATGTACCCGCGGAACGGCAGTCCCGAACCTCCGCTACGGTTTCTGCACTGCAATCTTTAGCGTCGATGAGGTATGTGTTTGTGTGCTTGTGTGGCGATGTCATGGGGCGTGGCGTGGCGTGTGACTTTGTCTCGTGGTCGGGTGATGCGTCATGTGATGGGTGGTGGTGCGGCGCATCATCATCATCGTTATCATTATCATAGTATGTAGTTAGCTCTGCAGCAAAATTTTCGCTGGTGGGCTGGTTTAGGAATTCCGAGGAGCAGGAGACGGAAGACGGTCATTTAGTGGTAATCTTAGGTTTTTAATCCGCCTCCATTATTTTTTCGTCGTTGTGGTTTTGGTCCCTTGCAGAGGAAGCACATGTATTTTTGTTTTTAGTTGTTTTAGTCCGTTCATCTGGTTCACTAGTTCTCCAGTTTTAGTCCCCCGCAAGGAGGAAGAAAAGTGTGAGTAGCTGAGAGAGGGAAAGAGGGGGGTTTATATACCGTTTAAGGTGAGCTAGTGTATATGGTGATAGTGATGTCCTGCATCACCATCATTATAAGTCTACAGAAATACCCTCGCGCGTTGTTTTATGAACGGAGGAGACAGAGAGGGAGAGGAGATATGAACAATCAATCGTAGTCATTTTAGTAGGCCCTCATTGATCAGGTCTGCAGTTTCTTTAGCTCCCGCAAAGGAAGCACATGTCCGGTTACCACAATACTTTTAGACCGCCTCCATAGCGGGCCTTGTTGAGTTTTTAGTTCTCTATAGAGGAGGAAGAGAAGGGAAGTGTGAGGAGTTGAGGGAAGGAAACGGAGGGGTTTATATATTGTTTTTGGGCCCGGTTGATGAGTATCATCATCATCAAGAATATTCTTGCACGCATATCTACAGCGATATCGTTGCGGGCTGGTTTAGGAACGGGGAGAGAGGCATAGGAGACGGCAGACAGACATAGAGGGAGAATGAAGGCGATTTTAGCCCATCCCCACGAGCTAGGCTTGTAGTAATTTTAGTTCCCACAAAGGAGGCACAATGAACTTTTCAATTCTGGGTTTTAGTGCGCCTCTATTGCGGGCTTTAATAAGATTTTTAGTTCTCTGCGAAGGGGAGAGAAGTGTGAGGGGTAGAAGGAGGGAAACGGAGGGGGGTTTATATACCCTTTGATTACTTAAGAGAGGATTCATTACCAGTCATTAGGGCGATGCTGTTGGGAGATGTGGGTGTTATGTGCGATGGTGATTATCATCACCATCATTGATATCAGCGACATCCTCACATGTGGCTTTATAGCGATAACCCCACGGGCTGTTTTAAGGATAGAGAGAGACCATTTTATAAATAAGAGAAGAAGAGGAGACGACAGATAGACATCGGATTTTAAGGTTTTCATTTTAGTCCGTCCCTTTGATACTTAATGACCTGCCTTTTAGTTTCTATAAAAGAGGGAAGGAAAGTGTAAAGAGCTAAAGGGAGAGGAGCGAGGTTTATATACTTCTTAAGCCGAATTAGTGCGTAGTGGTGATGTAGAACATCACTATTATAATTATTATGATTAATGATACCCTGGCGGGCTGTTTTACGAACAGGATAGGGTGAGAGGCACAGGAGACAGAGGACAGACATAGGTCGAGAATCTATGAGGTTTCAATCCGTTCTCCATGAGTACAGGTTCTTTGGCTTTTTGGTCCCCTGAAGAAGGCGGGAGGGGACGGCAGGCATCAAGCTTGGCCAGCTCTTTTTAGTCAACCCCCATAGTTTCTCACCCATACCCGTTTTTTAGGTCTCTATAAAGTAGGGAAGAGAAGTGTGAAGAAGAGTTAGAAAGGGGAAGAAAAGGGTTTATATATGATTTTAGAGCTGAGCTAGAGGGTATAATGGCCGCCGAATATAGATCAAAGATAGGAGATATTTGATGTTGTGATGCATGACGGTGATGCATATCATCATTATCGGCGATATCATCACATACGGCTTGTTACGGTATCTCTTAGAGACTGTTTTATAAACCGGGGAGAGTCAGGGAAACAATGAATATGATCAGGTGATTGTTTCTAGACCCCTCCAATGGTTTCTGAATCATTTTCTTTTTAGTCCCACATTAAGGAGAAAGAGAAGGAGTGTGACAAAAGAGGATTAGAGAGGAAGGATGGAGTTTATATATCGTATACCTGAGCTAATACGACGAGGATGCCGAGCTTCGTTATTGTTATCATCAACAATATCCTCAGATACGGTTTACAGGACTGTTTTGTGGACGGCGAGAAGCAGAGGAAGAGAAGATAAATCAGATATTGAAGATTGGAACAGGTGCTTGTAGTCAACTCCATTGACTTTGATGAGTGTTTTTTTTAAATTACCCATAAAGTAGAAGAGAGAAATGAGGGGATCGGAAGTAGAGAGAAATAGAGCGGTTCATATACCTATTTGGAACTAAATTAATGGTGCCCATCACCATCATCATAAGCCGGAGTGATACTATTATTTACAAATTACAAGACTGTTTTACAGACTGGGAGAGAGGTAGAAGAGACAACAAATAGACATGGAGCGTTAAATGTAGCTATTTTAGTCCAAGTCCATAAGCCTTTTTCACGTTGCATTCTAGTTTCCTAAAGAAAGAAACAGAAGTCTGAAGAGCTGGCGGGAGAAAGAAAGAAGTTTATATATCGTGTCAGATGAGCTAGAGGAAGACGATCGTAAACCATGGTGTGGGGTTGTAGGTGTATCCATGGTGTATACGAAGAGATGCTTAATCTTCCTCCGAAAATACATGTAAACTCGAAACGGCATGTGCTATTCTGATCCGCCTTTTGCTCCACTTCTATGAAACATATCGTTCTGTTCTACATTGAGCCACTTCTTGGTCCGAGTCCATCGGCAGGTCTTACTCGCTTTTTTTTAGGCGCTGTAGAGGGCGGAGAGGACATGGAGTTTTCTTGGGACGACTTCTTGGCGAGACATACGTAAATTCAGGGATATTTTAGTGAAGAAGTGTATGGAGATAGCCGAGGAGCGGAGAGGACATCCATTCGTGGGACTGATGGGCTTAACCTTTCTCGTTTGATCTTCTGTGATCGGCTTTATATGTCTCTACGGAGAAAGCGAGTGCGCCTAAGAGAGAAAACATAAGGCCTTACGTAGTCCGGGCTTAGGCCAAGCTCATAGTCCCACCTCAGTACTAGTTTTGGCCCCTTGGAACGGAGGGAGTAGAGAGAAGAAGGACCGGAGAGGATATGTATTTTGTAATCTTCAGTTCTAAACCGTTTCCATACAATTACTATATTTGCTGTTCTGAACTACCGGAAATAAGGGAATGGAGATGGAGAAGAGCGCAAGAGGCATGGGAAATATCGTCGTCGTTTCAGCTCATAGCTTCACGCTAGGTTGGTTTTGGTTCCTTGAGAAAGATGGAAGACGAAGTATAGAGAGTTAATAGGACATTGATTACGCTAGTCGCATGAAGTTCTTGGCTCCATGTTTCTATTGCATCGTTTTTGGTTCCCCGTGCGAGGAGAAAGAAGAGTGTGAGGAGCTAAACTGGAGAAAACAATGGGGTTTTTATACCATTTCTTTCGGTCAGCTATCCCAACTTTCTCCGGAAAGTGGTGTGACATACTTGTGCATCTAAAACCGAGGAAAAGTAAAGTGTGGATGTGACGTGGGTTCGAATGGTGTAAAAATATATCAAGCCCATCGCCCACGCTCAGGAGGTCACTTTTCGGTACATTTCTTGTTGGAGGGGCTAAAAGGACATGGAAGCAATATGCATACAAAATCGTCTGTGTGACTAAAATGGGTAAATCAATCTTGACGTGGTGTCATTGTCCTTTGAAAGCTTGAGGAAATGGCGCGACATGTGGCGGGGCGTGCGGGTGGGTGGTAGATCTAGGTACCGGCCTGATATTGAAGGAGGTGTGGGAACATTCATCTGCTCTTGGGGAGAGGTGGGATATGACTTGTTTACTATTGATGATTTCATGGTGATGATGGTCACCACTAGCATTCCACGACGCAAAAGCGTACTGGCATCGTTCCCCAATTGTGTCGCGCGCACATTCAAACGCAGTCTTGTAGATTTCGGAACACCAAGCCCAAATCTCCACATGTGATTCCATGTGGTGGATTTTTTATCCATTTTTCTGGAGAATGGAAGTGTAGAGGAGAAACAGTACTGTGCAGAGAAGGCTAATATACCGGAATACCCCCACTTAGTCGTACATGCACAAGACTTCACGGGGTTTAGAACTTACCATCATCGTCCCTTATGAAATTTCTCCTCTCATGGATTGAATCTATTCACACTGATACTTTCTTTCAAGTGACTAAAAGAACATATGTAGTCTATATGGTGCGACCGTTAGCCTTTCCGAATACCCCAAATTGAAATGATATGCGCCGCTATCTTCGCTCTCCAATAAACAGAAATCAACCTCGGATTTTCATGAAGCCTATGCAGAGATTTAAGTGTATAAGTCTCGCGCGATCTACAAGTGCAGATTGCACCACACTATGGTCTCAGCTGCTAGACTTTGTTTTTCAATCTGAAAGCTCTAAAGGAATCTTCGAGGTGTTCATATTATTCGCTGATAATGTTGACCGTGCGATACGATCTCCGAACTCGTTCAGTGATAATGATTATCAGCAATGCTCAAGGCTATAAAGTAAGGTATATTGAGATGAGAAATATGTCATAGAACCCTTCGATCTGTTACATCAAATTCTCTACACTACTGCTCCGATCAATAGGGAAATGAAATTCGGTCAATCTGCTTTGATGGTGTTGTGCGTGGTCTCCATACAGAGTATCAATAATACTTAGTTGTGCTGCTAGTATTATCTCACTAAAAACAAAGCCCAGTTACAAAAATAAGGTGACGGCATGCTTATGGAGATATCTCTCAAATCACGCCGTGTAAGAGAACTTATCATGAGCCTATGCTGACTTGTAAAAACCAGAATGAGGGTGAGCATCATCACGCTTAACGTCTTACAATTTCTATAGGATAGTATGATCCCGTTTCGAGAACCCTCTCACATCGGATGGGAGCGAGGTATATAAACCGCCATCTTTTCCATTGCAAACTCTGCATACTGCTCACTCTTTAGCGAGACTAAATTGCAGATCGATCTTGAATATGGGTCAGATCCCTTCGCTCTAAAATCTAATCATGGGAAACACATGTGTCTGTGCTGTGGTGCGTTTCTACTTGTGCCCTGCAGCGTATGTCGTGTTGTGACATTGATAAAACATTTTACATGCACGAAGCTGTTTCGAGCAATCTTCACATCGCAGTTGTCCAAACCAAATTTTTCGGGTAACGTTTCATGATGAATACGAGGTAGTGCAGCACCTGTGTAGTGATAGTACGCATCAACCAAACGTCGCGCTCACCGTGTATTGAAAACACGAAAGCGTATAAAAACCCGCTCTCCCTCTCCATTTTCCTCCCACAATACCTCTCTCTTCCATAGAAGTCTAAAAGAAACCTACTACGCGTTAATGATGTGTCGTAGTCTAAAATCCAAAGGGTCGCGAACTATACGTTTGGCCTCCATGCTTCCAAAAGTCCAACGGTGCGCAAGGCAGGGCAGAATCTTGATCACACCAGTTCCATATGCGGGTCGTTTCAAAGCAAGGTCTTCAATATTATGTTTTTCTGAGCTATAGCAAATCATAACCATGCTGCACAGTGAAATCTTTCACTCTAATCTTCCACCAATCTTCAAACGGCGAATGCGTATATAAACCGCCTCGTTTCCGCCTACACTCCTTCTTCACACTATATCAGGCCTCTTAAAATGGTAGATCCCAAAACAGCGATGTGGAAGTCATGATGTTGTGTGGTACGCCCTCGGTTCTCTCAAGATACGTTACGAAACCAGCCATGTTTCTGAACCATGTCCTTTCCAAAAACCCCGTCCCACCCATTCGTATTCGCGTCCACAATCATTCCAAGAAGCAACACATGAGCTTATGGTACCTCGACACAGAATTTTTATTCGATGATGATACTACTCATCACTCTCCAACAAACGCACACGCCAGATGACCCAAAGATATATAAACCCCCCAATCTTCCCCGTAACTTCTCTCTTCACACTTCCATTACCTCAGTGTCTGAGGACTAAAATCGTCGAAGAACACATCATGTGGGACGGCGCTGCTGTTCTCTAAAACGTCATCAAGAAATGCGACATCGCAGCCCGCGTGCTTCCAAAGGACCCCATCGGCTTCTCCATGAGCGCGCTTTGCAAACGCCCGCACAAGTAACTTATCCGATCCCAAGAAACAACGGAGTATCCGTTTGCGAGGAATCTAGCCATGATAAATATTATCCTCACCCTATGATAATGATCCCCATCACCAGCCAGACAAACAACCGTAACCCACTTAGCCACATCGCTTCCCCATCATACCCTACCACATCATCCCCTCCAACCCCACACTACACCTCAACCCACGTCAAACCCCTACCATCAGCCACTCTACAAACCCGCCAGAGAAACGGTTTCAGGCCCAAGCACAACCACAATCATCAATTACTATCATATCATCACCTTAGCCCGCTTCATATCCACCCCCTCAAACCGCATAACCTATACATATAAACGAACCACACGCCGACCATCTCCCCATCCCATCCCATCCACCCATTTATCCACCGAACCACCACGCTCATCCCCAGCCAGCACCTACCTTACGCCCAACACCGCGTCGCCAACAAACTCCCCTACGCTATCAAGATCCATATGCCGAATGAACAAATGACAAAGCAACCCCTCTCCATCCCATCCCATCCCATCCACCCCCATTATCCCGTCAGGAGAACAAGATGACTGAGCGGATAATCCACACACACACTCACAGACAGATACTCAGCATCTCAGCTCCCGCCCTCCACCCAAGTGAGAACCAAGCAAGCAAGTAGTACCCAGCCAGGCTCGCGCCATCGATATTCTACTTCCGCATGCAGGCACTACGCAGAGCATCTTGCTTACAGCACTAAGCGGAAACTCATACCCAGTCAGCTGAGCTCTACACAGCGGCAACAGTCAGTCAGTCAGCATGGTGCTAATTTGAAAAAAGAGACTGACAAACCACATAACTAATAAATCACATATAAGGCAGACCACAAGCAACACAACGCAGAAAAAGAAACTCTTTTTAAAATTGCTCATTCTAATGACCTCAATCAATCAATTCAATTCAAACAACAAGATTACACACATGTATCGCAATCGTAAATGCTCGGCCCATCTCCTCTCCATTTCATTTTGCTTGCCGACACCCTACCCTGGCTCCACACGGGCGGGCGCTCCATCGCTCGAGTCAACCAACCACACTACATGCCAGCGCAAAGGTATCCGAGAAAAGCAGATAGACAAGCAAAGGATAATACAAAGCCGGGTGCCAACCGATCTGACGTGAGTTTTTCTTTACCGAGCGATCAAGAGCAAAAGACCAGACTACGCAGCAACCCAGCCGGCTGGAGTCCCATCGATATGATATGCCGAAACGCCAGCACCCGCAAGTGCGAACAAAAACATTAGGGGAATCAGAAAACACACAGGGTGGTATAACAAGGCCGTGCGCACAACGGTTGCCGTTGCGTAAGCGCGAGTGCGTGCACCGTCTATCTCTTGCGGACGCAGAAGAAAAGACCGCTGCGACCCAAGAACCAGAGACAACCCATGAAGCGAATCAGGGCGAGGATGGCGGTCGAGATCAAGAGGAAGTTGAAGAAAGTGGCAGTACGGTCGTTGGCAGACGACTAGAAATTTGTTAGTCGAGGATTCGTAGGTGTGTGTGGTAATTGATGGAACTTACAGTGAAACCAAACTGATCCATGTCGTCCTGCTGCACAGCGACGGCGAGAAGAGCATTCATACCAATCCAGGCGGTTGTCAAGTGGGTACGGAAAGACTTGTACGAATCCTCAAGAGTCTTCTCGTTGGATTCAACAGGGGGCGTGTAGGGAGCAAGAGCACGCTTGACCGTTGCCTCGAACTGGCTGTCAATATCGGCTTGGGGCAGATCTGGCTCTTCAATGACCGTATGTTTACCGTCCGCAGCCTTCTCGGTTTTTGCTGATGGCAGGGCATCGGCCTTATCGGAACCCTTGGTACCCCAGGAGACATCGTGCCAGTTGGAAAACGCGTACACGTTGAGAATGTTGATGTAGGAAGACATGATGAGGAGATACTGGGGGAACGAGGTGAACATGTGCCACGGGTCCATGTACAAGAATGAAGCCACATAGTACAGACCGAAAGTCGAAGCAATGGCGAGAATGATGATACCGACACCAGCTTTGTCCGTGAAAGATTCAAAGAAGGATTTGGCGGAGTCGAGCTTGATTTTGTGAGAGTCGGGGTTGGTGAAGGCGACAACGACGAGGTATATGGAGAGGACGACAATGTAGAATTGGATCAGACCGAACACGATGAAAGATGTCATGTACGACCACCTGGAACCCTTGGGACGGTTACCGAGAGCGAGAATGAATTGCAGTCCCAAAAATGCGAGGTAGACGTATTGAACGACCGTGTTGAAGGTAGGAGTGACCTTGTCGCCGAAAGGCCAACCGTGCTTCGGCGGATCGGCCTCCTCATCAGGGGTACCGACCAAAGACATGATGATGGACGTGGTGAGCCAGAAAGAAGCCAATGCGAACCAGGAGAGAATCGTTTGGAAGACGTTGTAAAGCATCTGAATGTGCAAGAAGAACATGCGGACGATGTTGTGGCCAGACTTGTACATACGACCGAAATGCATGAGCGAGTAGATACCGGCGGCGAAGGAACCGTTCAGCCAACGACGACGCTGACCAATGAATTCAGCAGCACCTTCAGGCACATCCGTCTCACCCTTGGAGGACTTGACGTAGGTCAGATGCCACTTGGAGCCGGCCTTGGCGACCAGCTCGAAACAAAGAATACGATCTTCGGCCAAGAACATGTTCTTCTTGAAAATGTTCATACCCTCGATACCCTTCTTTCCGAGGATCTTGGCGAGAGTGTGGTCACCGTGGAAGTACTGCTCGAGCGGCCTTCCCATGATGGCGCGGTAACGATAGGCGGAGAAAGCACCAGGCAACACAGAGACGTAACCGAAAGACGACTCTAGCGGCTTGTCGAGAATGTTACTGATCTTGTACTCGAAATTCTGGGCCGCAATGAGCGGGTTGAGCAGGTTCTTCCAGCCCTTACCCAACATAGCGTGAATCTCACCGCAAGCACCGCCGAGATCCTTGTCGTTGTAGAAAGCCTCCCAGAGCGCAAGCAGCGACTTGGGACCAGGCTTGGTACCGGCATCGAGCAGAATGCACACTTCAGGGTTGAGGATGCGGCCAAAAGCAGTGAAGAGCCAACGATGCGAGTTGATCTTCTTGCTGTTCTTCTGCTTGAGACAGAACATCATCTGGACAGGCGGGAGGGTGCTGGCGCTGTCGTCGTGGGGGCGGATCAGCTGCTGGTTAGGCGTCACCGACAACTGGGTCGTGTATTCGAAAATGTGCGCCGTGGTCTCCTTGCCGTCAATGTCCCTCTTCATGACACCGTCCTGGTAGATACCGACCGTGGCCAGCAGATCGAGCGTTCCCTTGTCACAGGGGTCGATACCGTCGAAAACCAAGCAGACGACGATTTTCTGCCAGGCTGGGCCACCCTTGTTCCAGAACTCGGACTTCTTCAGGTTGACAATGTCGCGGATGTTCTGCATGACACCGTGGAGGGTACGCGCGGTGAGCACCTTGTCTTCGTTGTAGTAGGTGATGGCAATGAGCAACTCGGTGTGTCGGTTGTACATGGCCGGGCGCAGATTGTAGCCGTTCTTCAATGTGAAGTCGTTGGGGTCGCACGTCGCGGCCGTGTCTGGCAGGTGTCAGTGTCGCAGCCTGGGCTGTCAAAAAATCTGAAACATACATCGCATGTGAGTGAACTCCTCGCTGCCGCTCTCGAGATCATTGCGGTACTTTGCCTGGATGGCGTTCTGGATGGCACTAGGCACGGGGTAGTCGGCGGAGAGGACGGACCCCTGGACCAACTTGACCTTACGCGTCATTCCACGCTTGAGGCCAACACCACCGCCGGGCTGCTGGCGCTGTTTCCAGGCCTCTGTTGAGCTGGTCTCGCTCCTCGCGTAGGGCGAGGTTGCTCTGTGAGGGGCGCCATACTCGGTGGACGGGTCGTAGCCGCCAGTGGCCGAGTAGACGTCTGAGCCCGAGTGCGACTGGGTCGGGTACTGTGTCTGGGGAGCGTCCGAGGCGTACGTCTCGGTCAAGCTGTAGGTGGACTGGGGGCGCTGGTCGTGGCCGTAGACGCCGTGGTGGTCGTCAAAGGGGCCCTGGGTGCCCGTGGGATTTGAGTGCAGGAGCGACCTGCCGACTTCCTCCTCGTCGTGGCGGGCCTCGTAGGGATGCTGTGCAAGTCAGTGAGCTGGCCACGGAGATGCGGATAGGGGGTCGTACAGGAGCGTGAGGGTCGCCGTAGGCGTTGCCCCCGGGTCCTTGGTAGGCCATGGCGTGCAGCGGTCAGGGCCAGGCGGCGAGGACTGCTGGGTGTGTTTTGGGAGGGGGAGGGGGGTGGGGCGCGGTGCACAATGGGATGGCGAGAGATGGACGAAGCTCTCGTGGGCGGCGAGCGTTGATAAAGAACTGGCGAGGAGAAATGTCTGGGAGCGAGCTGAGGTGGAGGCGGGCCTGCGACTAACCAAAGGGGCCTAGCGGTGAGAGCTTGGTCGGCAGGGCTCTCGGGGGCTGCGCTGCGGTCGTGGTGCTGGCGGCGCTAGGCTAACGCTGGGAATGCGACGTGAAACGCGGGCCTGGTTGGCTGCGCGGCCGCCTCCCTGTTTCACCTGCGGTCCTTCATCACGCGCCCAGAATGCGTGAATGGCGCCCGCAACGATGGCGACAGGCAGCGGGCTTGCTGCTACGGGCCTCTTCGCGTTCGCAGGCCGCTGCTTGGGGTTCCCGCCAACGCTCAGCGAGCCGTCGCCGTGCCAACTGAGGCGTGGCGGTGGATACGCCCGCAGGCAGGGGCGAGGCTATAATTAGAGGAGCATGGGCACCTTAATCAGCCTTCAGTCGCCCCGGTGGTGGAGCTGCAGAGAGCAGCGCAGCATGAGTGCTTACGCTGCTCAGCCTCACAGCGGGTAGGGGGACAGGTATTCGCGAATAATTTACTATCGCACGCTACCATCTACACCCGACTTGGTCGACGTCGTCGTGCATCTTGTTGCACGTTGCAGGTATTTCCATGGTACGGTGCTAGCCGACGTCACTGTCAAACCTCTTCCAAGGTTCAACGGCGCCCCCTATGCTTCTGCAGCGCCCGCCGTTCCGCTGTACCGCTGCACCGCTGTGCCGCCAACCTGGGGCATCCCCGGCTGCACGCCAAAGCACTCCTTTCGGCCTCGTCTGCAAATAACGTATTATCCATGGCCCTGAGGTCGCAGTTCGGCCAAGACAACCCGGCGTCGATCCCACGATGCATCTCCAGCGTCTCAGAAATCCGAGATCCTCCTCTTGCATCGCCCTCACCGCTGCACCTAGACCAGAGGATTGCCAGCTGCTGCAGTACATGGCAAGTCTGCATCGACTTGTCCTGGCTGCCCTAAAACAAGCATCTCACCGCTTGGCCTGCTCGCGACGGGTCATCTTCCATACCACGCCGCGTCCGCTTTGGGAAAGAGCGGACATGTACATGCTCATTAACCTTTTGCCCGTTGGCTGCTCGTGGCCGCTTGGTCAAGTGGCGCCGTAGCTCAGCCGACCTTTGAATCAAGCACCGCTGTGTGAATGCTGTCTCAACCGCAGAATGTGTCTGCTGTCCATCTTCTGCGTTGCCTGTCTCGCGCGTGCTCGGCCCTGCATCGTCGCTACCGGTCCCTTCCAAGCCTTTAGACCCTGGCGGGAAGGGCCATCCCGCCATCTAACCATATTATCGATTATGTCCATCCAAATTCCTATCCACCCTTTCTCACCCCATCACCTCCCGCGCCAGCTCTTTTCCGCTGACATGCACGAGTAAGCCGACCAATCGCAGTTTTGATCATTTTACATTGCCGAGACCCGATCGACCCAGCCACCAGGTGGGCCGCCGTTCCCTTCATTCCAACGCCTGCATTCTTAATATAATACCCATGGCTGCACCAGCCACACCTTCCAGAACTTTGCCGAAATCGAACTTTCACACTGCCAACACCCCAAACGCAAAGGGCCCTGCCGGAGCCTCAACTTCCCCAGATGACGTGCAAGCAAACCCCGCCCTAGCCTACCTACCAGCCGAGGACTTCAAATACCCCGATCATGTAATCCCACCTCGAGACTACACGGGCTTCGAGAACCTGGTTATTGTTTGCTGCCATGCCGTCTTCCACCCAGATGTCTCGTCTCCCGACTTTCCTCTTTTCAACCCTTGTGACGAAAACAATTGGCATCTCGCCTCGTTCCAGGAATCAAACTCGGAAACAGGCAAACCAGGCGAGCAAGAGACATTTGTGGCGCATGCCTTGGCCGGCATCGACGTGTTGATGAGCGAATGGTCTCCGGATGTTCCTCAAAGGACGCTTCTAGTAATGAGTGGCGGGCCCACGAAACGCTCATTGACCCCGCTGAGTGAAGCTCGCTCGTACTACCACGCAACATTGGCACAAGAGTTAGCGCAGGGCAATCAGGGAGGCGGCCGAGCGCATCAGCTCTTTTCCAAAGGTCGGATCTTGTTGGAGGAAAATGCAACCGACTCTTTCCAGAACCTGCTTTTCAGCATACTGCTTTTTAGACGGACGACAGGTAGATATCCCAAGCAAATTCGAATCATCACACATGCTTTCAAAGCACGGCGCTTCTTGGACCTGCATGCACCTGCAATCAAATGGCCATCGGAAAGAATCCAGGTGCAGGGCATTGATCCGGTCATGTCGGGAGCTGAGCGAGAAGAGACGATCAAGGGTGAAGAGAAGTATGGGTATGCACCATGGTTGGAGGATCCACTCGGCACAGGGGGAGCCCTAGCTAGCAAACGGAGGAATCGAGGCTGGGACGAGCAAGTGGCCGAGCAGCTCACTGATGGGCTGGAGGATAGTGTCAAGGCACTGTTCAACGGTAGTGTTCTGGAGCACCTGCCATGGGACTCGGCTGGTTCGGCGGAAGTGGTATAGAACCTATCTACAGATGCCGCTCAATGATCAGCAGCTTTTATTCGCCTACACAACGACAATGTTACGACCAATTTATATCACATAGCTGACTGTGCTCGTCGGCGTGATGAATTACTCTGGCCAATGTCAGTCACTTACGCCATTCTCGAGCATGCCTTTCCAGTTCGCGACTACCTTGTGAGATGATAAACAGCACGCCATTCAATTTATAATGCCACACTCTTGTTTTCTCTAGAATATAAAAAGGAAGAAATGTTTTTGAAGAACTGGTGAGGTATTGTAACGAAGGGGAAACCCGTAGAGAGATAGACAGATAGATAAATAGATAAGAAAGATGACTGAACGATTCATACAAGATATTCCCCATAAGATACATACACATACACGACATAATCCCTACTTTACATACGGCATACCAGTACCAAGCACCACCACCCCTACTGCGGCCGTCCACAAAGCACCACATCCTCACCCAACGGCACCCACCTAACATCCTTCAACCTCCCAACTGGCACCCTGCCCCCCTCTCCATCCCTCCTCTCTTCGGGACAAACCTGCACACCCCCCCTCCCCAACCAAACCGGCGCAATCGTCACAATAACCGAATCCACAAGCCCAACATACCTCGGACTAAGCAACTCATTTATAACCTCACCGCCCCCCTCAACCATCACACTCTCAATCCCCTCCTCGCCTAGGAAACTAAGCACATCCCCCCAATCAAACCGCCCATCACTCCCAGTCCGCAACGCCTTAACCCTCCCCCCAACCCCCCTCAAAGCCTCATACCCCTCCCTATCGATACTAGACACACCCTCCCCAACAACAACCCACGGCGCAACACCCCTCCCCTCCCCCGCCAACCTCACAACCTTACTCCCCCCATCAACACCCCACCTCCCCCTCGCATCCAGCACCACAGGCCGCGGCTGCCCGCGCAATCCCTCCCCGCCGTACCCGCCTACCCCCTCAATCCTACAGTTCAGCGACGGGTCGTCTGCGATCGCGGTCCCGGCGCCTATTAGTATCGCGTCGTGTGTGGACCGCAGGTAGTGCGTCATTGCTTTTGAGGCTGCGCCCGAGAGGACGGTTTGTGTGCCTGGGGTTAGGGCGAGGCTGGCGTCGAGGGAGGTTGCGTATGTTAGGGTTAGGTGGGGTTTTTGGGTTTGGGTTGGGTTTGGGGGGGATGATTTTGAGAGGGGTGGGGGGAGGTAGGGGGTTAGGAGGGTTGAGGTGGTGGGGGGAAAGGTGAGGGCGTCGCGGGGTTTGGACATTTTGGAGGGGGTTTGGGGTGAGGTTTGGTGGTGGAGTTGAGATGGGCGGTTGCTGGGTTGGGGTTGTGCTCTTTTCGATTGTTGTTTTTTCCTGGAGAGACTTTTTTTTTTTTGGGTTGTTGCTCTTCTGTTCGATGTCTTCAGATTGATATCTTGATCTTGGGAGTGCCTGCTGCTGGTTACAAAGACGTAATTGAGTGAGAGCACAGGAATTACCCACGATTTCGAAGATGGCCAAAGTCTAGTCGTCAACAATTGGTCCAATAGTTAAGAATTGTGAAAATCCCGCTTGTAGAACTCTACTTTGCGTTTGTAAGGTTGTTTGTGACACCGCGGCCCAGCGAATCACCGGCCTAGGAGGAGCCAAGATCGCGTCAACCAGGCGGCAGCGGCGATGGAAAAACCGCGCCCCGCCGACTCGCCCCACGTTCCCCGTTGCCTTCGGTCTACCTTTACCTGCAGCCTATCTTTCCCTATATACGTTTAGAACGTACATAAGTTGACCTTCGCGCTTTCTTCGGCGTGCTTTATATATCTGTCTGAGAAGTTCTGCTCCCGCTGAGACTCAGCCCAACGCCGTCAACGCCCTCAACTTCGACTCTCCCCGCTTCGCACGCGACCTACCGATACCATCGCGTAAAGCAAAGAACACCCAGACAATACCGCCAAGATGATGAAAATATGGTCTATGGTACGCGACTCCCAGGGGAGATCCAAGGCGGTGGTACAGATACATGCAGATCGCTGACTCTTCTACAGAAGAAGCAGCAGAAGGACGCAGAGGCGGCAGCAGCAGCGTCGGGCAAGAAGAAGTTCTCGGCAGCTGATTTGCGAGTAATAAAAGGTACACGCCTTAATGTTTTCCTACTACACAGTAGCTAACTCAGCTAGATCTCGAGCACCTTTCCCTCAGCGACACCATGGAGCTCAAGCGAGAGCTAGACAACTACAAGGACTTCTCGCTCGCGATCAACCCTGACGAGGGAATGTATAAGGGCGGCCAATTCGAGTTCGCATTCGAAATCAAGCCGACGTTCCCCTACGATGCTCCAAAGGTCCGTTGCAAGCAGAAGATCTACCATCCGAACATCGACCTGGAGGGTAATGTCTGCTTGAACATTCTGCGAGAGGACTGGAAGCCCGTTTTGAACTTGAACGCGATCTTTGTCGGTCTACAGGTGCGTAGATGCTAGGTCTTTGGAGTATGATGTGGTGGTACTAACTTGCCTCAGTTCCTTTTCCTCGAGCCCAACGCATCAGACCCGCTAAACAAGGAGGCTGCCGAAGACCTCAAGCACAATCGGGAAGGCTTCAAGCGTAACGTGCGCGCCGCGATGGGTGGCGGTACTGTGAGGGGCGAGTCGTTCGACCGGGTCCTGAAATAAGGGCACTTTGCGGCGCTTTATACACCGCGACGGAATACAGTTTGGGCAGCCATTCATAAGATCGTTGGTTGTGGAAGGCTGAGTCACAGTGTGTGAAACTCTTGCAATCACGGCTTTGGCCAAAAGTTTGAGAGATGCACGCACCCCAAAAGACGGTTGCATGACAGAGATGATAATCATGAGCGAGCATTTAGTTATGGTGTATTCAGGAGCGAGGCGTTGGTTTACAGGGTTTATCTCTCTTCGGATCTATCCATACGGTCGGATCTTGCCTTAAAGCATAGCGATGGTTCTTCATAGAGAAATCGCAGCAAATTTGTGAATTTCATCAAAGGTTTATTGGGTACACCTGCGTATCGTCAGTGACTCTTGTTTTGTGGATCTTCACCGCTGATAGTGATTTGAGGTTCAGCGTAGATCGGCCGGGGAGCGAAGTTCAGTAGACAATAGGCAATGGGTGAGTCAGGATCTCGTGCCATCGTCCACCACACGCACTACCGCATCTCGACTATCTACTAGACTAGACGATGCAGTGTTTACCGCATTCATGTACTCCGTTTCTCGCTGTCTGGAACGCCGTTCTGTCAGTCTGATGTTGGGCCCCACTTTTCGCTTGGTTCGGAGATGCGCATGCCTCCCCGAAGCGTCATCTGTGACTGGCCACAGGCCCACCGCCGATGTTCGGCCGTTCAAGCTCGAAAATCCGAACGACCCCAGACGCAGCTCCAGCCCAGCTTTAAAAACCGTCCAACACCCTCTCCGCTCAAACTCCCCAAGATACCCCCTCACACATTCACAATGGCCTCAAGACCTGCTGCTCGTGCTTCCCGCCAGATTGCGCGCCAATTGGCCGTCCCTGCTGTGCAGAGGCGTACCTTCGTCTCTGCGCTCAACGCTGCTCGCGCTGGCGTGGCAGCTGCCCCCAAGGCTGCTGTCAGCACCTCGTTCCAGCAGGTGCGTGGTGTCAAGACGATTGACTTCGCCGGCACCAAGGAGACTGTCTACGGTGAGTTTTGATGCTTTTTAGCTGATCCAATTGATTGCTGACGTCGGTTACAGAGCGCGAGGACTGGCCCAAGGAGAAGCTTCTTGTAAGTCAGCACATGCCTCAACGGCATCAACTACATTCTCAATGGAACTTTGAGCTAACAATCAAACCAGGAGTACTTCAAGAACGACACCCTCGCCCTCATCGGCTACGGCTCGCAGGGCCACGGCCAGGGTCTTAACCTCCGTGACAACGGCCTCAACGTCATCGTTGGTGTACGGAAGAACGGTACCTCATGGAAGGAGGCTGAGCAGGATGGCTGGGTCCCCGGCAAGAACCTCTTCGATATCGACGAGGCCATCAACAAGGGTACCATCGTCATGAACCTGCTCTCCGATGCTGCCCAGTCGGAGACTTGGCCCGCCATCAAGCCCCTCCTCACCAAGGAGAAGGTGAGCATACTCGTTCCCCACCATCAGGCTCTGCTGACATTGCTAGACCCTCTACTTCTCCCACGGTTTCTCCCCCGTCTTCAAGGACCTCACCAAGGTCGATGTCCCCAAGGACATGGACGTCATCCTCGTCGCCCCCAAGGGCTCCGGCCGTACCGTCCGCACCCTCTTCCGTGAGGGCCGCGGTATCAACTCCTCCATCGCCGTCTACCAGGACGTCACCGGCAAGGCCCAGGAGAAGGCTATCGCCCTCGGTGTTGCCGTCGGCTCCGGCTACCTCTACGAGACCACCTTCGAGAAGGAGGTTTACTCCGACCTCTACGGCGAGCGTGGCTGCCTGATGGGTGGTATCCACGGCATGTTCCTCGCCCAGTACGAGGTTCTCCGTGAGCGTGGCCACTCTCCTTCTGAGGCTTTCAACGAGACCGTCGAGGAGGCTACACAGTCCCTCTATCCGTTGATTGGAAACAACGGACTTGATTACATGTTTGAGGCATGCAGTACGACTGCCAGGAGAGGCGCCATTGACTGGACTCCCAAGTTCAAAGACGCCTTGAAGCCGATTTTCAATGACTTGTACACCTCTGTCAGGGATGGCACCGAGACGCACAAGACATTGGAGTACGCTTCTCAAAAGGACTACCGCGAGAAATTTGCGGCGGAAATGGAAGAAATCAGAAGCTTGGAGATCTGGAGAGCTGGTAAGGCAGTCCGGTCTTTGAGGCCGGAGGCTCGAAAGAATTGAGCACTGTAATCTGAGAAGGAAGGGGAGGAAGGGTGGAATTGCACTGATCTGGGAAGGTGCTGAGCAAAAAAATTGGAGGAAGGTACAACTTTAAAGTCGCTTACAACAAAGAATGCAACCTGTCCTTTCCGTCGTCTACCATCCTTCGTCAACACATGCGTTCCACTCAGGATGGGTGCCTCGACAAGTCTTCGACGTAGGTCGCGGACGCTTTCTGCGGTGACTGAAGTTTGTCGTGTCTTGCATGCACACGTTCAGGATCAACGACTATCTATCCATTCGGACATCGTCCAACTCATTGATGACAATACTGCCGACGAGTTAGCCTTACGATACTTCAAAGGAATGCCGCAGCTGGTACAAGCTGCATTTGGAAGAAAGGGCGGAATCGACACTGGCGATTTAGCAGCACTCACAGATTATCCCTGCTGCATCCCCGACGGTGCTTCGGTTGGCTCGTACCTTGTCTTCGGTCTGCCACTTTACAAAGAAGACGACATACCGATGCTATCCCCCGCTTACGCTGGAGAGAGCTGCAATGCCTTGCACGGGATGAAAGGCCGTACTGACCGGCATCTCGATCCGAAGTATCGTGCTGGTGAACCTACCAAGCTGATATACAGGCTTCTCGACAACGACGGAGCTCCCATGAAGCCATACGTCCTCGCAACCAGCAAAGACACCCTTGTCGATAAAGCGTGGACTCGGTTTAGGGAACTGATCACCCGCCATCTCCTGGGTCTGAATGCACATGTCGCAGCGAACAGCCAATTCGAGTCACTTGATGCGTACGGCATACTGAAATTCAAGCAGCCCATCATATCAGCGAACTGCACTGATGTACTTCGCGAGGGGTATGATGCTCCTTCGGACGACGTCCAAGAGTTCGAAATTCGCCGTGCAGCCCAGCTGCAGGTCGTTGCAGAGAATGCTATGGCCTACCGAGAACGTCATAGACACCGCTACACCTGCTACAGATGCGGATCTACCGACTCCTCAATGTGGCACCCCGACCCTCTTTCAAGCAACGAGTACAACTGTAAGCGGTGCGCAAGGTTTTATTCCACCTACGGACGCTTCCAGACTGGCGAAGAGCTCGCCGACCGACACGCCCGCGACACCGACCTTGCCTCCCGCCCACCAGCACCTGGCTGGTGCGAAAATGAGCTATGCGCCGTTCAGGAGAGCGCTCAATGGCATTGGTCCAAAGCCATGAATATCTACTTGTGCAGCGCATGTGCCCGATATTCGACAGGGCTCAATTCGAACAAACTGCGCTGTCCGCCTGCCAACGTCGAGGCAATGGCAGTTCGACGCGAGTTAAGAAACCAGCGCGAGTGTCCGGGATACTGCGAGAATCCTTACTGTGGTAGCACTAAGAGCACCAATGATTCATGGAGGTTTAATTTAACCTTTCAAATATTTACCTGTGCTACATGCGCTGGCTACGCGTACGTACACAATGACGCCTTACGCGTTCCG
This sequence comes from Paracamarosporium sp. OC-R06-R3, assembly GCA_019828545.1. Lineage (NCBI taxonomy): Eukaryota > Fungi > Ascomycota > Dothideomycetes > Pleosporales > Didymosphaeriaceae > Paracamarosporium > Paracamarosporium sp. OC-R06-R3. The sequence goes on along the minus strand of JACVRA010000361.1, from coordinate 44,037 downwards.
AGTGCGACTGCCGCAGCGAGGAAAGAGCATCCTGCCCCTGGTTACTGCGAGAACGAAGCTTGTGGCAGTCAGACCACGTCTGGAATCTGGGTATTTGACAAGGCGCGTGGAATATGGCTTTGCGCGCCCTGCGATAAGTACGCGAGGAAACATAACGGCGAGATGCGGCCGCACAGGAACTTGAAGACAGCAAACCAGGACTACCCTTGCCCCGAAGTCTGCGAGAACGAGCAGTGCGGGACTCTGACCACGTCCGGAGTGTGGCGATGGAGCAAAGTGCGAAGATGCTGGCTATGCGCTGCTTGCAATGCATACGTTGGTCGGCACAATGGCGAGCTCCCTAATCGACGTCGTCCATGAGTCATGGTGGAATTGACTGGCGAAATGGGCGTGGGTTATCGCTGGTAGATTTAACTCGCAGCCTTATGAATAAATAACGCACGGCCGTCATACAAGACCGGATTCGAGAACTTCGACAAGCCGCTACGGCCGACGCCAACGATGACGCGAAACTTGAGATGAAGGATATGGATTAGTGGACCGATACTGACACATTCTGTACATATTTATGTGCTTATGCTTGTTGTGCATCTCAGCTATTCCCGATGGTCCGGGAAACGTCTGTTATCTAGGTAGTATATAGCTTCTGTCGCAGAATACACATCATCGATTTCGAAAACCGTCATGTCATTGTTTTCCTTTACGTGAAATAGCTACAATGTTGCTGCCGCCTAGCCGTTTCACCAGCACTGCCTCGCCGGCTAACCTACTGCTGTACCTCATCTATCGGCCCGTTGACAATCGTCGACCGGCCAGTCGGTTAACTAAACTAAGCCGTTGACAACTAGCCTGTCGACACCGCACCTATTGCTGTCGCCGCTGGCGATCTTCCTCATTTTCCTCCTCTTATCTATCATCAACCTACCTGTAGGCGTTAAATGCAAGATGTCCCTTAATGGCCGTCGCGGGACCAACATCCTGTTCCTAGGCTAGCAGTGTTTCGGAACATTACGGCCTGTGGTAGATATACCTGCTGATACCCACTCAACAACCTACTTTTGTATAATCACCATTTTGTCTTATACTTCTAACAGACTAAAATTGGTTGATTGAACTATCTATGATGTCCCGAGACTATGCAAACCATACCCAAAACTTGAAATCCGGTCCTGTTGCATATCTCCGAAATGCAGGAGACCGACTGAATACTAAGCAAATGGCCATCGAAGCCTTTCAGCCCTCCGTTTCAGAATCATGAGAATGACTAAAAATGAACTGCCAAAATTTTGACCGGACGTACTTAAAGCAAATAATGAAGGCAAGTAAAGCAAAAGTAGTGGCCAGACCGGCCTATCGGTCGAGAAAGACAGAAATTGGAGAACAGAATCGACTCCTCGCTGCTCTTAGAGCCATACTTTTCCACTTTGCTACCGTCGAGATACGCGTAGATCATCATCTCGACTTTCAGGAGCTATACCCATCCTAACCTTTTGCCCGGTCAAACCCAATGTAGTTCCTCGCTTGCGTCTTCATACGCAGACAAGGAGCGGTGGGAAATGGACTGAGCCCGGTCAAACCCAGTGGAACGATCATCATCGTGAATACTGTCTGGATAAGATTGATCAAAACCGTCATCGAAGCCTTCAGTTGCATAATAGGGTTGGGTTCTGCCTGCAAGACCTTGCTCAGGACTTCTGGCAGGCGTAACATCGCTGGGCATGATGGATTTCTGCTTTTTTTGCACTGCGGGCAGGCGAGTATCGAGGGAATCTCTATTCAGGAGATCACTGGGAAAGGGCTCATAGCCCGAGCGACCGGTTTGTTGTGCACGCTGAACAGTGTCGGTGGGCTTTCCGTTTATTGATTTTGTTGTCCACGACGCCGGCCAGTCGAAAACACAATAGCTATTTTTGTATTCGGGATTCATCGCAAAGTCGTGAATGATGCAATTTCCTGACGACCTTGGCACTCCGTCCAGTGGACATGTGTTTAAGTCAAAACTAATAACCGGAAGTTGCTCGTGATGCGCCACGCACTTTGACAAGTGTGACCAACAAGGCCCCAACAGTCGGATTTGCTTATCACCGAAAATGAAAAGGTCTCGACTAGACACTCGTGGGACCCAACAAAAGGGGAATAACGTTCTCGACCTCGACCGAGATGGTGTGTTCCAAACGTGGACCGCCATACCTTCAAAGTTGCATATAATCTTTCCAGGCGATGACAGATTCAACTTTGGTAATCCTTCTGTGTAGTATTCGCCAGTATGATTCATATATTGCCTTGCCGTTCTCAGGGTTGAGTCAATGTTTGTGAAATCAATATTTCCTCCAACTTTCTTGTAGCCACTTGTTTGGTTCGAGAGCGGATCTGTAGGAATGCGTGGCGGGCCATCTGGATCCGTCAACCGAAAAGGCGGTAGCGCTTCAACATCTCCATTGAAATCTTTAACTGAGGCTGGTGTTGGTCGTCCCCCAATAGTTATTGGCCATTTGAACGTTTTGAGTCTTTTTAAAGGCCTCTGATCAGCAACCGTGCCCACACTCGAGGCTGGTGTGGAAGAATGCTCTCTTTTAATGGTATCATTGCTTCTGGTGACCGGTATCTCGGTCGATGGCAATGCCTCTCCTTCGCTGTACTCGGCTGGCGAGAGTCCTGTAAAGGTCTTACCAACAGCAAACGTATTTACTGCCGTGCCTTTAAGTTTTTTGTATGCGAATCATCATCAGCCGGACCGGTGGGCCGTTGGGAGGTTGGGGGAATATCCGATGCTGCCGATTGAGCTTTAAAACTCTGGGAGGCGGTGGCGTTAGGAGAAACCGAAGATACTGCTGGAGGAACCATCGACATATTCTGTCGCAGACCAAGCATTCCTTTGACACCATAGTGAGAACCAATTTGAGACCGATGAACCGGTCGAGACGTAGAGTTTGGTCGAGACCGAGACGTCGGTTGAGCTTGGGGAGCTTCCTGCATAGTAGGGGCTGAAGATGCTGCTGGGGCATCTTTTTGGATGTTAAGGGCTGCAGACATAGCAGGACCCGGACCCGGAGAGAGACCAGGCTGAGGTTGGGGAGCCTCCTGCTTAGGAGGTGCTAAAGATGCCATTGAAGACATCTGCGAGCTGGTTGGTTGGACGGTAGGAGCTGAAGAACTCGCTCGAGAAGGAAACAACTGACCGGACTGCGACTTAGCAGGGTCCTGCTTAATTCCAGGTGAACCGGCTGTGCTGTTGTGGAATTTTTGCATCGCAGAGTCCAGATTGCTGGCGAGATGCGTGTACGCGACGGAGCGGCTCCAGAGTTGACGGAACCACAGCTCGGTTAACTCCTTAGTTCTGAGCATGGAAGACCCCTCCGAGATGCCGAACGGTTTCTGGTCCGCAAACCTACCAAGGAGACTCAACGGACCGGAGGCTCTGTTAATTTCAGTCTGTAATTTGGTCTGCTGAGCGGTGAGTTTGGCGTTATCTTCCTTGAGTTGAGCAACTTCCTTCATTGCCTTGAACATATCTGCTATCTTCGCCTCATTAGCTTTATTGTTATCCCGAGTGGCCTTTAGTTGTTTAATCTCGTTTCTTGCACTGGCGAGTGCGTTCTGTGCTTTCGAGTTCTCTGTCTGCAAAGTCGCCTTCTCTGTCTCCAAAGTCGCCTTCTCTGCGAGCAAATTATTTTTTTGCGCGAGCAATTCTTCTTTCTGCGCCTGAACATCGGTCGCATGTTTCATTGCCTTTTCTTTTTCCTCTCGCAAAGTCTCCAGTTCGCGCGTGAGATTAGCGACCGAGGCCGCTTGGTCGGCTTGCCAATCCATGACCGGCGAACGAGCAAAAATGTCATCGGTTTCTCCAGAAACAGGCTCATATTGGGCTCCAGCGAAGAAATCGAAAGCTTGTGGGTTCGCAGGTTGCAAGCCTGGGCCGTCTTGAAGTCCAGCCTGTGGGGCAGTCTGCTCTGCCGAGAAGGTTTCGGGAAAGTAAACTTGATTCTGTGAAGAGAGATGGGGATTGTTGTCGCCGACTTGAGGATCACGAGAGCCGGTTGGAGGCTCGCTTCCACTAGTATGGGCCATAACGGTCGGTCGCGTTCGGGGAGAGATCTGCAGTTATGTTAGTCGACCAGCTCTTTCCAAATGGCAAGACCTTCGTGACTTACGGTTAGTGTTAGAGGAATGCTACTGTAGTGGGCTCAGAGCTCTCGGTCGCGAGCGCAGGAAAAGAATTAGGTGTAGAGACAAGTTCAGATGGTGCGGGAGGCGAGTTTTATAGGCAGTTGGGGCGCCAGGGTTCTAAAGGTGAGAGGTGTGGCGGTCTAGCAGCGGTCTGAAGGGTGAGAGGTATGTCAGATTCCAGAAAAACAACGGCTTCGACACATCGCTCGGCGCAGTCCACTCCTCCACCACAACATCGTCGTTTTTCCAATCTGCCCTCTCATTGGCGCTAACGGCATGGATTACATGTATGCTGCATGCTCTACTACCGCCCGCCGTGGTGCCATCGACTGGAGCAAGCGCTTCAAGGATGCCCTGAAGCCCGTCTTCGACGACCTCTACACCTCTGTTGAGAATGGCTCTGAGACCAAGAGGTCTCTTGAGTACAACTCGCAGCCCGACTACCGCGAGAAGTACAACCAGGAGCTCGCGGAGATCGACAACCTCGAGATCTGGCGCGCCGGTAAGGCCGTCCGCTCGCTCCGTCCCGAGAACCAGAAGTAAGCGTCTCGGGGCTGTGTGTTGAGTCGGGGTGTCCCAATGGACGTGTATAAATAGGTTTCATATCTGCACTTGGCGTCGGTCGAATACTGTTTGGTACCGCGGGTTTGCTGGGTCTTGGAAAAGAGTCAAAAATTGACTACTGTTCTAAAAGCAATGATACCTTGTTCACACTTCCAACTTTCATCCAATTTCCTCCCTATGACTGTATTTGAAGTTCATCTGTGATAACAATGCCCGTCTGTTACCAGAAGCATATAGTCTAGTCCTTTTTCTTCATTTCTACGTTTCCTTTCTCCCTGAGCCATGCCTCCCACAGTGCCTCAGGTGTTCTCTCTTCCGCCACGGCCTTCACACCCGCCACCCTTGCTATAATACTAACAGTAGACAGTACCATCCACGTCATCACATGTTCTATACCTCTCCCTACCTTCCTGGCCACCCATTCACTCATCAACTCATACCCCAACACATACCAAGGCATCAACCTACCCCTCATATCGAAAAACACAGGCCAATTATCCAATTCCCAAAATATCACAAACAGCTGCAGCGGCACCCACCAGCTCTCCACGACCCACTTCGGCGCCGGACCCGGCCTCGTAACAACGCCATTCAGATTCCAGAAAAACAACGGCTTCGACACATCACTCGGGGCAGTCCACTCCTCGACCACAACATCGTCGTTCCAATCCGCCGGAAACACGAAAGATTGACGACCACCACACACGCGGCGCCTGAGGCGATAGTGCTGCGCGCGACCCCAGTTGTGCCGCGCGTACCGCGGGACTTCCACCACGAGCCCGGGCTTCACCATTTTCCCGTGGTGGTCAATCGCGCCTCCGGCTGAGGCGGAGAGCGTATGTATTTGTGGTCCGAGGCGCACGGAGATGCAGCCGCGGATTAGGCGGAGGTACTCTGTGTGCGTGGTGTGGTAGTGCAGGCCGCTGGTCCAGGTCGAGTGGGTGGGGACGTGGATTGTTGTTTTCAGGGGCTCTGGGTGTGCGGCTTGGGAGGGTGGAGAGGTGGGAATGTGGTATGCGACTGCTTCGGGGCCGGGGCGCTCGATGCTGGTTGTTCCTGGGGGCGGGGGCGAGAGGGGTGTTATTGTTGGGGTGGGGCGGGGTTTGTGTGGCATTATGAGAGGTTGTAGGGGGAGTATGTGGATTTGGGATGGTTTGGTGTTTGAGTGGTAAGGTATATGTTATACATTGGTTTTGGGCTTCGTCTTGTGGTGGCGTTTGTTGTGGTGAGGCGTGTAGGATTCATGGTAAGCTTGGTTTGTGGTAGACTGCGTAGTGCGGAATTGCGCCGCGCTTTATCGTGATGTAAATCATGTCTGTTTTGGATCATGTTTCTACTTCTCATATACCTAGTAACTTATCATCGATGAAAGATTGACTTGTGGCTTTGTCACGAAGAATAATGGGATGCAAACAGTGGACCATATGTGCGTGTTGCTCGATGTTCCAGGTTGAAGGTTGTTAACCAAAAAGAAAAGAAGTCTTTCCTTTTTCGTCACGTATGCGGCTTGCTCAACCGTGAGTCAGCAACATGTCATATATGTAAGGGTAGGACTGTGCTTGGAAGTTCGAGCTTACATACCGGTGTTCTTGGTACGGGCTGGGCAATCGCTCGATCCGGCACATGTTGAACTTCGCCTAGGTACCTTATACGACAGACTCTGCTATGCTAGACGCTATTAGGTCCACGAGGCTCTTCACGGTGGCCTAATACTACCATGACAAGACGAGCTGAAAAATGATCGGCGCTATTTTGTTGGAAAGAGGTCATTCCTGCAAGTGATATTACCCATATAGTATAATCGGTTGCACGGTGTGGCTACGCATGGCCGTAGAAATGACCAAGCTGAGGTCTTCATTGGTGAGCTAGTCGTTGGGACTAAAATACGCTTAAGTAATTAGTGTGGTGATGGTCCTGCACGTTATAGGTGGCAAGGTTAGTGGCAAGGCTGAAGGCAAAATCCGAATGGTTTTTCGTAGATACGTGGCTACTGACGCTCCTATCCTTACAGCAGGTAGAAGCCTACATTAGACGATTAGACAATTGAGACCAAATAACATTTTTAATTAAGATCATCACGCTGAACAAGAAGAATCCTTACGTCGACATGTTTCATCCCCTTTGTAATTGGAACTCTCCTTCTGTAGATCTTATTCATGGACTTGTCAGCTTTTACTCTTCACTTATCAACCCAATCTTGATTCTGGGCATGAATCCGTCTTACCCTTAATTCATATCCTTGATCAAATATCTTGGTGTTCCTTGGCTCCATATGAAGCATCAAAAGTTCACTTTGTGCATAAGGCGGATGACCAAGGGCTTGGTGTATCCACAACCCATAGCAACTGCTCCATTGAGGCATCAAGCTGTGAACTTGTGCTTGCGTGCTTCTTCTTATTGGGTAGATACATCTAAACACCGCCTTGTGTTGCATTTGTAAGTCTCACCGGCTTCTTCTATGCGCCTAGGCATTGCTGAATAGTCTTAGGGTCGGGAAATGAATGCATGTGCGGGAAAGGTCTCATCTAACAAGGTATAAAGGGACGAATGGGCCGCGCCTTGTCCCCCTTCTTTCCCTACACTACCTTCACCTCAAAGATCAGTTTTGACAACAACGACCAAGCCTCATTGCCGATTGACCATCATCATCACCATGAAAACCTACTTCATCGCCATCTTTGCTCTCGCTGCCTCTGCTTCGGAAATTGTTCAAATGGCCAGCTGCAATAGGGGTGGTGTATACTGTGGAACTTCTCTTCTGAACAAGGGTACGTACATGTTCTCTGCCAGTCGTTTCTTTGTCTTCCAACAGAACTGACAGATAATAGGCAATTATCGTGATCACATCATCGAAACCCTCAGGGCCGCAGGCCAGTCGGCCGACGAGAGGCATATCCAAGTCAGTCTCTTCGACTGCTTGAGTGGTGGGGATATTAGGTACCGCCAATTTTGCAGCAACGGTTGCGGCGGTGTCGGGAGCGAGGATCCTGATTATTGTCTCTAGATGGGGGAAATGGTGTATCGCTTCACACCAGTTGTATCGCTCTTTTGTGTGGGGGCTAATGTCATCTCGGACGAGAACGAACGGCCTGAGTCTGACAAGTATTACAGATAGCCTCTTACATAGATCTACTGCATACAAACAAACATAAAGGGCCGCACACCTGACTTCATGAGTTTATCAGCATTGACTGCATTCGATGTTGGGTGAAAATCGATTCAGGCCTTGTCTCACATGTACTGCGACGCTCACACATGAGATTTAGTAGAACCCATGGCTCCCCAGTAGCGAAGGACAATTGATTGACCTAGTTCTGCGGGTACATAGGAAGTATAATTGTCCGTAGACAAGAAGGATTGCCGAGGTCTGTTTGATCGTGTGTCAGCAACAACACGTGATATATGCAAGGGCACCAATGTGCCTGAAAGCTGAGGTTTACACATTCATACAGCGCGATTAAAACCAACCCGATTCGGCATGTTCTCGTCTTCGCTTACCTTTTACGACCTAGTCCGTTGCGCTGAATGCTCTCTGGGTCCATCGAAGTTCGAGGGTGGCCTGAATGACGATGACGAAATGAGCCGAAAGAATTCGCACCGTTTGGTCGAAAAGCGGAAATTCCCAAAAATGGCATTACTCATACAATGCGCGTGGTTGTTTTAGCGTGGCTACACATGGTCTGAAGCCTCACCAGGCTGAGGATTTGGAGGGTTAAGGTTTATTACACGTGATGTTGTTGAGGTGGTATTAGATGGTGCGACGAAACAGAAAAGAATATCTGTTCATGTGGTTGTTCTGTACATGGCAACAGCCTGTAGAAATACACGTTGAAGGAACGTATCGAGTACCCACAGTAATTTCTGCGTAATAGTGTCTCCTTCCGAAAGCCGCGAACATCCATTGCATCAATATGTGTAATTGCATTATTTATTCTGTAGCTCGGTCTGCATATCCATAGCATTTGCTCTCTACCTCATATCAATTGGGATATTAGCCTTGAAAGTGTCTCATTCTTCCTTTGTATCTGTTCTCGTTCGTATGCCCTTAGTCGTCATCCTCGCTGTTGCCTCAATCAGGGCATCGAAGACTCGCTGCACAGACAAGGCAAGCAACATCTAGCTTTGTGTACCTACAATTGAGCACGATCGTCCCATTAAAGCATCAAGCTGCGAGTGAATAGTCATAGGATATTCCTAGTTGGGCTGATAAGTCTAAGCACCGCTCTGTGTAAGCCGATCTGCGTCCGTAATTCTTACACCAGCTTCTCCACGCACCTACGCATTGCGGACTATGTTTGAGACAAAGCGTGAGTGTACATGAAGAAAACCCCTCATACCAAAAGGTATAAAAGAGGGCTTTTGATGCTTCAGTTTATATAGTCAGTTCAGTTAATCCTTACCTCTTCCAAGATCAACTTCGACGACAACGACCAAGTCTCAACTCCAACAACCATCATGAAAGCCAACTTCATCACTTTTCTCAGCCTCGCGGCCTCTGCTCCTGTTGCCGTCATAGCAGATTCATGTTCTGCGGGCGGCGTCTATTGCGGAACCTCTCTTTTGAACAAAGGTACTAATTCCACTGCCAGTTGATCCATTTCCCCTTCATATCATAACAGTAGATAGGCAATTACCATGACCACATTGTGTCGACTCTCAATGCAGCACATCAGCCAACCGACAATAACCATATTCAGAACAGCCTCTTCGACTGCTTGAAGGGCGGGGAGATCAAGTATATTCAGTTCTGTGGTAAGGGTTGCGGTGGCGTTGGCAGCCACAAGAATGATTACTGCCTCTGAGTAGTATGAAGTGGTCATGTGGTATAAACTGTGGATTGAAGATAGATGGGGAAGTTGGCGGATGAAATGTTTCCAACTCTAGTCGTTCCTTGAGTGAAAAGGTTGCAAAGACTTAGATTCCAACATGTACTTGTTCCTGTCGTTACTGAATACTACTGTTTGAAATAGATAAAATTTTCTTGGAAACAAAGTTGCCACGTCAAGCCAATGAGTAGTGCGGTGGTGTAAAGGCGAGCCCGACAGCCCGCTGAGTTTGAACAGCCATCAACGTGACATGACGTCAATGCTCGAATCAGCTATCTGACAGACAAGAATATCGTCCTATCAGCCTTGGAATTCAATTTCGAAGCCCAAGTAGTCTTGAAAGGAAGAAAGAAAGGCCTCCAGTTGTTGCAGGGCATGCGCGCCCAATGCGTCCGGCAACCCGAATCCCTCAAATCCGCCCGACCGGGTTAACGGGTAAACACCAGCGCATCCATTGCCCTCCAGACGCGGTCTCATCGTGAAGCTCCATATCTGCATGACGATGAGCGCCCGTTGACCTCGCCTGATGAACCAGATCTTCTAGTGCGCGGACAGCATGTTCCGATGGTTAATATGGCTAAATTGGAGGGGTAGTTGAGCCTCAGTGGCTCGAGCCATAAAAGCACCGCGGGTACCTAGGTAGCAACAACATCGATACTTGATACCTAATAATTCTAGTAAATTTTGATAATTGTGTGATACGCAGCCATGGCGGACAAACAGCCCTTTGTGACGCATCTCTACACGGCCGACCCATCTGCGCACGTTTTCAACGGCAAACTCTACATTTACCCATCGCACGACCGCGAAACAGACATCAAAAACAACGATAACGGCGACCAGTATGATATGAATGACTACCATGTATTCAGCATGGAAGAGGTGGGCGGACCGGTCACAGATCACGGCATTGCGCTTAAAGTGGATGATGTCCCGTGGGTCTCAAGACAATTGTGGGCCCCCGATGCGGCGGAGAAAAACGGCAAATACTACCTCTACTTTCCCGCGCGGGATAAAGAGGATGTCTTCAAGATTGGTGTCGCGGTAGGAGACAAGCCCGAAGGACCTTTTAAAGCGGAGCCAGAACCCATCAAAGGGACATTCAGTGTTGACCCGGCGGTCTTTGTCGACGACGACGGACAAGCCTATCTGTACTTTGGAGGTCTCTGGGGCGGACAATTGCAATGCTACGCCAATGGTTCATTCGACAAATCGCAACTCGGTGCAAATGAGCCCTCGACCGGTAGCGCTTTGCACGCAAAGGTCGCAAAGTTGAGGGACGACATGCTAGAGCTTTCCTCTCCTATATCCGACGTTGTCATTCTGGATCCTTCTACTTCCGAGCCTATCTCTGCGACAGACCATGCTCGTCGCTTCTTCGAGGCTGCATGGCTGCACAAATATAACGGCAAATACTACTTCAGTTACTCAACCGGCGACACACATTATCTCGCTTATGCCATTAGTGATACCCCGCTGGGTCCTTTCACGTACGGAGGTCGGATACTAGAGCCAGTGATTGGCTGGACGACCCATCACAGCATCGCAGAATTCAAGGGCAAGTGGTACTTGTTCTATCATGATAGCTCTTTGAGCGGCGGTGAGAATCACCTGAGAAGTGCGAAGATCAGGGAGATAGTGTATGACGAAGATGGCAAAATCCATTTGGCGGAGCCGCAACCAAAGATAGAGCCGCCGCCTGCGAAGCTAGAGGAAGCTGATGTATGAGTGGATTTGTAGTACGAACGTAGTCATTAATCAACTCATGATGTGAGAAAAATTCTATCTAAAGTTAGATACCGAATATATCACAATACTCGGCGCAATTTCACATGTTGCCCTATTTTCGTCTGAAAAGAGTATTTTCTACTATCTGGTCCAGTTGCAAGGAACACATAGTTCGGCATTCATGAATGAAATATCTGGTGATACTCAAGTAAGGATGCGTATAGATGTCTCCGATCTATTTTTGCCTTCTGTTTGATCTTCGCTGTTCTAAGCACGGTGTACTCCATATCCCCGAAAGGCATGGCTTTTCAGCCAGGCGTTTGAATATATCAAGTAGCCTGATTTTCGCTAATCTTATCTGGTACTTCTTTAGCTTTGAGCTATATCGGGTATCGTTGAACTATAATGCTACAATTCCACGGACTACGGGATCCTGCAGGCATGGTTTTTCAAATTCTATCCTCGCACATCACGGAACATAAAGCCAAGGCTCTTCTCCTCCGTTCTCCTCCCACCTCTTCCTAGCTTTCCGATTGTAATCCCAATAAACCACCTCCTGCACAATAGCAAACACCATCCCAACTGCCACCATGATAATCATCGTCCGCAACCCCTTCCCATAAAACGGCACATCATCACCTCTAAAATACTGCGTTCCCGCCATAAGCCCACTAATCGCCGACATAACCCACATTGCAATCGAGATACTTCTTTCCCTCGGATCCTTACAATTGAGTTGGACCCAAGAATTGTGCACCGGATGGTACCCAATGGCAAAAGCGTTTACCGTTGTCCACAGGCCCCACCGTGACCACTTTCCCACTTCAGGATGTACCGAGCGTGCAATGATCAGAATGATGAGGTAGCAAGCCTGCGCGAGGATAACGGCGAGTCCGCGTTTATTCGTTTTGTCTGAAAGCCAGCCAAAGAAGAAGACGATGCCGAGCGCGAGGAAGCCGCCTACGCATGCGAGTGCGTTGGCGGAGATGCGACTGAATCCTAGAGCCATGATGATTGATGGTGTGTAGGTGGTGAGGGGGCTCCATGTAGAGAAGACGGCAAAAGTGGAGACGAAGTGTGGCCAGCGGCGGTAGTTCTTTACTGTTTTCCAGACGAGAGAAAGCGGGATATGCATGCCTTGTGCTCCTGGCTTTAGCTCATCGTTGTCATCTTCAAGGCGTCGCTGTAGAGATTGTTGGTCCAATTCGCTAAAGCGGATAAGGCCTTTCGAGAGAAGTGGACGGGGTTGATCAGGTGAGCCAGGTAGGAGGAATAGCAAGACTAGCGACACGGACATGGTGAAGCAACCTTCCACTATGTTGAATTTAGCGCATGTATAGATGGAATTGCGGATTAGACTTACGCAAAAAGAGCCATTGCCATCCTTTCAATCCACCGCGACCTCCAAGCTTGAGGATGCCCGAGGCAAGAAGCGGACTTATAGCGTTCCCACCAAACATACCGAAGAAAAATACTGCGACTCTTTTGGCTAGTTCACGTTTAGTGTACCACGTAGAGAGCGTATAGATGCCCCCAGGTATATAGCCTGCCTCACAAAGTCCGAGGAATGACCGCGAGACCAGAAATCCAGTCCTGTTCTTGATAAAAACTTGGAAGGTAGCTACTAGTCCGAAGACAAAGACCTGTCCTGAGATCCACTTGCGCGGTCCAATCTGCGGAGTTTAGCTATTGCGAAGAATATCGGTTTCGAGAGAGGACACTGACCCGTTGCAATATCATGTTGGCTGGGATCTCAAGAACCACAATACCAAGAAACATCAGCTGGTTGCCGAGATTGATGGTATTCTGGGTGACACCAATCTGCTTTGCGAAACCGTCTGTAAGCGCAGAAGCCAGGTTCATGCGGTCAAGTTGGAAGACGAGGAGGCCCAAAAAAAGTAACGGGAGTACGGTGGTGTCAACTCTGTTATTACGTTTAGTAGAAACCACCAGTATAAGTTTTTCACTCACTTTCTCCATGCACGCAAGCTAACTACATCTCTCTCCACGTCGAAGACATCGTTCGAGCTGTCATCGCTCTGCGCACCGGGTTGAACGGCGTATTTTTCGACTTCTGCCATCCTGATGCGACATGTAAGGTATCCGGAAGTAGCATGTCACTCCTGGGATCTGGCGATATCCAGCATCTTATCTCTTTTGTCGTCCCGAGCACATCATAACCGTGCATGCTCTCGTCCCGGCGCCATGCCCTTGGGTCGGCACGTTCGAGCTCCTTTTCACCATGCCGACCTGCAATCCAGGCAGATGCCGATGACATTCATGCCGCTTTGGAGCATTCACAGCATCTGTATGGTGGTGTAGGGACGCTAACGATCGCCAAGTGGTGGTTAGCAGGGGTTAGCGTGATTGCGCGATGCGGTGCCTGCATGTCGTACAACAGTAATTTTCGCCTTCTATTGAAAACCACCGCATCCTGGACGCACATATAGCGCGAGTATCTCTCCACTAGATTCCGGAAACTGGGCAGACGGCTTGTGGGGGATGCCGATAGCAGTTTGATCGCCGATTGCTATTCAGATTCGGTCGGGGCGACTCTTATCAGGTCGAATACGTGTCCGAATTCCTCTTTCTCAATCAGCACATAAGAGCGCTAGATCAGCGAGACGTTTTGACTCTCATAACTAAGCTCTGACATCTCCACGTGACATCGTGTCGAAAATGCCGATCAAACGTGTTGCCGTCATTGGGCTGGGCCCAGGTGGTGCCATAGCGATTGACGCCCTTGCTCAAGAGAAGACATTCGACGTAATCCGCGTCTTCGAGCGTAGAGAAGCTCCAGGTGGATGCTGGTGAGTATCCATTTGTATCGCTTCGCATGCATAATTTCCAACTAACGTGCACCAGGATCGAAGATCAACTCCCACATCCAAAGCTGGACCCATCAACACTCGATTCACTCGCTTCAAGAAAGGCAGATTCGCCGCTGGAAATTCCACAATTGCTTCCCACAAAAACACCCAAATCTTCACGACCACGCTATGCCGAATCATCAGTGTATCCGTACATGGAGACGAATGTCGATGCTATACCTATGTCCTTCTCTCAAGAAGCAATCCCTATCCAGCGCAGTCGATTGTCAATCTCGAAGCATGGAAAAGATACCCCATTCAGACACCACTCGGTGTTGCAAAAGTATATTGCCGGTCTAGTAAACAGGAACGGATATGAGAAGCTCGTATCTTACAACACTGCTGTAGAGCTCGCCGAAAAAGTTGGTAATGAATGGAGACTGGTTCTTCGCAGAGATAGCGAGAGTAACGAAGATGAATGGTGGGAGGAACGGTTTGATGCTGTCGTCGTCGCTAGTGGCCATTACAGCGTGCCATATATTCCCAAGATTGGAGGATTGGCGGAATTGGAGAAGACCACACCGGGCAGTGTTCAACACAGCAAGATGTACCGCGGGCGGGAAGCGTACAAAGGGAAGGTAAGTTCGTCCCGCTGCTTGCTGCGTCTCATAAGACTAACCTGAACCAGAAAGTCATCGTGGTCGGCGCATCCGTTTCTGCAGCTGACATTGCATACGATCTTGTAAACGTTGCGCAGCAGCCTGTCTACGCAGTCATCAAAGGCCACAAAGCAAATGGCTACTTCGGCGACGTGGCTTTCAAGCACCCAAAAATTGAAGCCAAGCCTTCAATCTCACACATCTCGATTTTAGATGGTCGGAACACTGTGCATTTCGTTAACGGTACATCCGTCGCAGACGTCGATAACATAATCTTTGGAACCGGCTACTCGTGGTCACTTTCTTTCCTACCGAAGGTCGAAGTAAGAAACAACCGCGTGCCTGAATTGTACGAGCACGTGGTATACCAAAAAGATCCTACCTTGCTATTCGTCGGAGCTGTAGGAGCGGGCTTGACATTCAAGGTGTTTGAGTGGCAGGCTGTGCTAGCAGCGCGCATTCTGTCAGGTCGTGCCAAGCTACCGCCACTGGAGGAGCAGCAGCGATGGGAGATAGAACGCATTGCAAAGAAAGGTGACGGCGCTCTTTTCACGTTGATCTTCCCGGATTTCGAGGAGTACTTCGAGAAACTGAGAGAGCTTGCTGGTGAGGCCAAGGAGGGTGAGTTTGGTCGCAGGTTGCCTGCATTTGATCGTTCGTGGGTGGAGACGTTCATGAAGGGGCATGAAATCAGGAAGAAATGGTGGAGGGAAGAAAATGAGAAAGCACGGGGATTGGGTGAAGAGCCACGCGCCAGGCTTTAGTACGATATTTGCTCTCCATAGACTATACCATGATCATCTCGTTGTTAATTCCCCATTCCACCTCCAGGTAGCTCTTCCATCCACCCGTCTATATCCTCATCGACTGTGACAGGAACGTTGCACAAATTCTTGATCTTAGGGGGTTGCTCCGTCAACAACGAGCAGTTGCGGAGGTAGCAACCGCTGTCCATAGCGCGCTGTAGAGAATCGTCTTTCCAACCAAACACGTAATCCCCATGCTGTCCGTAGCCAGTGTTGTCCCCAGTTGAAAGTACCAACGGCTGACTCCCATCCTCTGGCCAATCGTCTTTGTTGTTGAAAGCAGACGTGTCCCATGCAATTTCGTACATCAACTGCGGGATGTGTACAGGGTGGCTAGCAGGACACGTAATGTTCACCACGGGAAAAGCAGCTGGCCCACTTACAGGGTGCACGACATGAGCACGGTGATCTGGCGAATCCAAGTTCTTTCCATCCCAGCACTGCGGGAAGATGATGTTGGACCGAATGCCACCTGGGCAGGGCTGCTCGGGGAAATGATCCGTATCTAACTTAGGGTCCATGCATGGAGGGTATGGACTACCGCCAAAGTTGGGCTCTGTGTAGCAGCGGTAGCATTGCTGCATGTTCTTGCCAAACCCTTCTGAAGTACGCCTCATTGGGTCGCCTGTAAGCATGCGGAACCCAGGTCTGAACGCAGTTGTTGCGTTTGCATCTGGTGAGGTATAGTATAAGGTAATTCCAGCATTGTCGCCATCATTGAACTGGTTCGCGATTTGGGGTATACGCTTGTAGGTGCCATTGCGGGCTCTGAAGTAGATGTTTGCTGTCCAGTAATTGCTGCTATATCGTTAGCGAACAATGTGAGCAATCCATAGATGATAGGCGTACCTGGAATCTTCCAGGAAATGGCATGTGTTGCAGGTGGCAAGCTTTGAGATATCGGTTGAAGGCATCGAAGCCGCGAAAGCGTTCTGCAAACTGTTATTATGTCGACTAACGATAACGAAAGCGATAAACTTACGCCTCCTACAACTTGATGCACGTGTGTTGACGGATTCAAGTCTGGGTTGACAAGACTGATAATATAAATCAGTGACCTTTGCTCCTACGTGGGGTAACTCAAAGACGTACGGGTCAAGTCTTTCGATGACGACCTAGAAATTCAGTTACATCCATAGAGAGTAATCAGATTGCTTACCTGGGAACATCCAAATCGTAGCATAGCACCTGGTCCCCTCTTTCCCCCTCCTCTCAACATCGGCGCGTCTAAGTCGATACCACTTTGTGCCAGAGCACAACATGCCAGGCATGCAAGCGCTAACAGGTAGGTAGCAGCCATAACGAACGAAATCTGATGTTGGATTCTAGAGAAGCCGTACGACGGCAAGAAGCGTGGAAGTGTATATGGGAAACAACAGGAGATGTTGAGAGTCGGCAATGGTACAAGAGCGCTTATCTGCATCCTGTAGATTAATTTTACGCCCCGCAAACATATATCCAATATGTGAGATGGAGATTCCAGGCGTAGACGACGAACGGCTTTCAATGTTGTCCAATAGCCGTTTTGCCGGCTTTGCCCCACGACGCATATCGGCGAATCCGCATGTCCGTGACCAGGAAGAGAGACCAAGCTACTCTATATCGTGGGGAGGAGGCCAGATGGGTTACTGAAGACGGAATGAAAGATGCTTTAGTGTGTAGCAGTGGCCACGTACGGTTAGCTTATAAGCAAGACATATCTTTGTTTAACGTCCTTATTCGGACCCGAGCATATTCGAATACTCTATTCTAGACGACGAAACCATCCTCGAGATAGATGAAAAACGGGAAATAAGATGAATAGGCCGCATGTGCACCGTTGATGGTGCGCAAATCGTGTGTGTGAGGATTGTACCAACATGACCATTTGCAGATTGCTAGTGGTATTGATGCAGATGTAGCGGAAGACTAAAAAAGCAAAAAATATCAACGAGGCTTTGGATTAACCTACAGAGGCGATGAGGGAACGACTTGAGTTGATGATTGAGGACAGTTTGCCTCATCACTAACGAACCAGATGGGACCCTTCGTACAACGTCGCAGTAAAGAAATAACGCTCTAGAATGGCGGGAAGCTACTGTATTATAGGACTCCTAGATTAAAATGCTTAAGAGTTTCACCTTTTTTCGAGATTCAAAGCATTGTTAGGATATCGAAGAACACTCTCATTGAAAGAATCAAGAGGGTGCGGTGATCATTGGTATTATAAGAATACTCGCCTTCAGTATATAGTAGCTACTTAGTGTTAGCATGCATCCGGCATAAAATCGATCGTTGTCTGGGTCGTCTAGCGAATGTGGTCTCAGGTCCGCAGGATTTCTTTTGGTGGCGTTCATGTGAACGACGCTCTCAAGCGACAAGCTCGCTTGTATATCGCGCTCACTCAAGTTGACTAGCATTATCGAAAAACTGAGAGGTAAGGAATAGGCAGATGAGCTGCCTTGTTATCCCGGAATAGTGGTGTGATAGGGATCGAGAGTGCGCGAAGGATGGGGACGCAGCGGGCTAGTGACGGGCCTGCTCGCCTCGTGCCGGTGGGAACCATGAATCCCCACCTACTCCAACCTCAGCAGTACTTGGCATTGCGCTTTGTTGCGTCTATTAACATTATGTAAATTTTTGGTGGCCACATGGCGTAGAAACTAGCTTCTTAGCGAGAGCTATGGATTGCTTACGAGACACATTTCCATTGATCTTACGAAATCCGCAACGAACCAGCTCGTTGCGTCCTTAACCATTTAGAGGTAGTAATGCTGCTTATCTTGATGGCATGAAGCTATGCACCTGCAGGATTCATCACTGTACCCGTGCGCTTGTTACACTCGTATTGGTACTACTGCTTTGCGAGACCTACGAATCCCACCACATTACGAGTCAACAAGGATGATGGAAATACGATTCGCAAGCTTCGCCTGTGGGCGGCTTACTCGGAAAGTTGCAAAGCTCGCCCGAGGACAGAATTTTCGCTACATAGCCTACCAGGAACAGCACACATGGATTGTGTGGACGGAAAGCACGGAGCCAGTTATACGGTGCCGAGTCGACATATGACAAACTTTCCTACGCGACAAGTTGATGCGCCTCCCCTTCAATCTCAGCAGACAATGTGACTTATAAGTCATCCAGTATATCATCTTTTTACTAATTATGATAAGATTGCTGACGCCGTTTTGCATGTAGCATTGTGTTCATTGCACACGCGATGTCAGTGCACCCACGTGCAGCTTAGTGGCGGCTGACGGGGGATGTCCCACAGACCAGGTCTGCCGTACGCCTTATCTGCGAACAAACGTTCGACATCCTTCATATGGCTTCTCCAAGGCATCTAGAAGACTTAGAGGCCAATGGTTGATGCTAAACGAAGCTCCCTCAATGCAAATGGCTTGAGTGGAGACGCTCTATCCTCGTTGGAGTCTTTGCTTCATGAACTAGCAATGAATAGTCGCCCTACGTGATGGAATGAGTAAAGTATAAGAGCACTCGTTAGGAAGTGATGTGAACTGATCTTCAGAGTACCTTCTCTATTCGCCTTCATTGGTATTTTTTCTTGTATTCTTGGTAAAGTCATGAAGTCATACGTAATCGCAGCAGTATCTCTGCTTACGGCTACTGCATATGCCTCCCCTCTCATCAGTACCGAGGGTGATTTAGTGGAGAAGCGTCAAAGCCCTGGCTCGTATTATGCCATCACAGGTGCCACTGGTGGCGTTTATCCTCGAGTAGAGGTTCGTGACCTGGAAAAGGCGGGTGGTGAACCATGGAATCTGTTTCTACTTGCTATTGCGGAGTTTCAAGCCATGGACCAGCATGTCATCGATTCGTGGTACCAGATCGCAGGTATGTTATACCCTCCCTCCGGTTAAAGCTCGCGATCTAATATGGTCTAGGAATACATGGCATGCCATGGTGAGCCTTGTTCTATAAGATAGTTGATCTTTCTGACGTCCGTTGAGGTATGCCTGGGATGGTGTAGAAGGCAATATTGAGGACAAGAGGGTCGATTTTTTAGGTTACTGTCCTCATAACCATTTGCTATTTGGCACCTGGCATCGTCCATATCTCGCTCTTTTCGAGGCAAGCCTACTCAAATCATGTTCTCACATCGACTTAGTGCTGACATTCACTAGCAAAAACTGCAACAGATTGCGCAGAGTATCGCTAGCCGATTCCCAACGGCGTCACGAACTAAGTATCAGGATGCCGCGACTCAAATTAGGATCCCTTATTGGGATTGGGCCAAAGCTCTTCCTACCGATCAGCCTGTGGTGCCTACGTCCATGACAAACGAAAAAGTTTCAGTCACATTCCCTAATGGCACGGCTACGCAAATCGACAACCCACTCTATGACTACAACTTTCATCCTTTGGATAACAAGGAAATCAATGGAACGGTAAGTCGTGTGAAACATGCACCAGCAATACTTGTGTCGTGTGTCTTGGGACATCACCTAGTATTCTAATCTATGGGTGAGCATTGTATGTTTGATAGCTTATCTGACGGGAACAGGGTTGTCCGCTATTTACTGGTCCAGGAGGTGCCACTGGAGGTCTACCTGCAGTCTGTCAGGACAATGACAAAACCATCCGTGCTGGGCAAACTGCAAGTGATCACCCTGCATTGAACTCCAAGCTTCGCTCGATTCTACCAAGTCAACGAACACTGCTGTACAACATTCTCTCACAATATCAAACGTTTACACAGGTGGCTAGCGCACAAGCTTGCGATGGTGTTGCAAAGGCCGGCACTCTGGAAAACCTGCACAATGCGATCCATAATGCCAACTTCCCTGGACATATGAGTCCGAGTGGTGCGACGGCTTTTGACCCTATGTTTTGGATGCATCATGCGTGAGTATGTTCAAATAGCAAGAAATCACAAATACTAACGCCTAGGGCAGTAATGTGGATCGCCAGCTTGCACTTCACCAGGCCATCTTCCCCGATACCTACCTGGGTTCCTGCAATGCAGCCACACCAACCTACACTATCAGTATTGGAGATCCACTAGATGCATCGTCGCGTAAGAATCATGCTCTATACGCAATTATCTACTCGAAATGCTGATGGAGATGTACAGCCCTTACACCATTCCACAAGAACGCAGCGGGCGATTTCTGGACCTCGAACTCGGCTCGCAACATCCACGACCTGGGCTACACGTACCCTGAACTTGTCAACAATCCCCCAAACGCTACTATAGTCGCCTCCGTAAAAGCGCAGTACTCTGGCCCTGCTGATGTACCCGTTACGACTACAAAAGCAAAGCGCATGTCAAAACGCGCCACCACCCCCGCGACGAAAGAGCTATATCTCGCTGAGATCATACTTCCATCTTATGCCCTAGATAATGGCGTAGGTGGTGGTGCTCCATACAACGTGCTGCTTTTCCTGGGTAAAGTCCCCACCAACGTGGAGGACTGGCAGAACGCAGAGTCCTTCGTGGGATTGGCATCTACACTCGGTGCGCCGATGCTACAGATCGATCAAACAACCTCCCACACAATCGATCTTTCCCTCGCACTCCAAAAAGCTATTGATTCTGGTGTGGCGACAGAAAGTGAAGCGGCAGAGTACTTGAAGCAGAATCTACATTACAGGCTTGGACTAGTGAGTGAGATGTTGCAGTCCACTAAACCATTTGCTAATCGAGCTCTTAGGGCAACTTCGAGATCAAGAAGGACCAAGTAAAGGGTCTGGAAGTGTCGCTCATCAGTACGGCTGTTGAGGTTGCGCAGTCGGACGATACATTTGACCGATGGGTTGGTGGATTCAAGGAGCATGGGGTGATTGAAGGGTAATATATTGGTTCGATGTATACGCATTTGTAGTTTATCTCTGTTGCCATTCCTCTTGCCCATTCTCGTCTTGTCTGCTTTTGAAGTATTGAGGGGCTTTTGTATAGTGGCTCGAACGGCATCGCATGTTGTAGAAGACTTGGATTGTGTATTACTGTAGATCCAATGAAGCCATTGTATTCTGCTTGGCTCGCTGCTTGGGTTCGCCTACACCAGCCTCTTATCGATAGCGCGCCCCCGGCTCGGATGTTTGTGTACCTTTGACCGCAACTACCACACCATGGACACGCCGCCGCCCCGCAAAGTTACCAGTCGGTGAGCAGGTCATTCCTTCGTCTTCGATAAATACCCTCTACTCCTGGCTGGCTCCGCATCGAACCGCTGTTCACTATGTCCGCGCACTCGGCGCGGCCCGACGCCGCGCGCCGCACGTCGGCCATGAACAAACGCGCCTCTATCCTCCCGAAACATCCCTCCCTTTTCATCGACCCGACCGTTCTCATCGCGCAGCATGCTGGATTTACGGGCACGCAACCCATTACGGTTGGTCCGAACGCTGTACTCCACCCGCACGCCAAAGTCAGCAGCACGCTCGCACCCGTGGTCATTGGAGAAGGCGTTGTTCTATGGGAGAGGACAAAGATCGGCGTGGGCATGGGGGATGGTACAGATGAAAGCAAGAGGAGCAGTGTCATATCACGGACAAGTGTGCGCGACTCCACGCGTGGAGAGGGCACTGTCTTGGGACGGAACGTCACGGTAGAGGCCACAGCTATCGTAGAAGCAGCCGAGGTGGGAGAAGGGAGCGTGATTGAAGTCGGGGCATACTTGGGCAAGGGTTGCGTGATAGGGAAGGTATGCTACATCAGACGTAAGACGAAATGCAGAAAGCTGATGGGTCCAGTTCTGCACTGTTGTTGCACATTGCATTCTGCCCGCAAACACACATATCCCGGACTACATGGTAGTACAAAGCGCAACGGATTATAGGCTCAACAAGACGCTGCTGTTGAGGCCTGAGGTTCTGGAGATGAGGATGACTTTTCACACCACACAAATTAATACGTTCAAGAGATTGGTGCCGAATAGTATTGCGAAGTGGGCTTCGTAGCTTCAAGAAAGGGAAGGTTGAGATTTTTGATACCCACAGCTTATGACCCAGGTTTGGGCCTTAGCGAAAGACTGCTATGTGCACGGAGAAAGTGTAGAAGGTAAGAAGATCTCTCGCAAGTTGAGGCGCTAGCTAATAATTCAACGGTAGATGATGATACCCCTAGATCGAATCATATGTACTTGTTAGACGTAGCATGTCCTGAGACTGCATGCCCTAAATTCTTGTACGACGTCCGGTCCATCTAATTGGATATCATGAAAATCAGCTGAGTCATCCACTTGCTGTCCTGTTCGGGCCCAATCCGACATTCTATCAAGTGTGCAGTCAAAGAGACTTGCTCACCGGATCTGACCGGAGCCCATAGTAAACGAAGTGCGAAATCATGATATCAATGTATATGAATGTAGCACAAGATGCCGTTTCTTTATAGATTCTTGGGCATATTGACTGACGAAATTCTGAAGTCTTTTGAAGATAATCATTTCTCTCCATCATGGGTTCTATTACTGCGACCGAAGACAGCAAGAAGTTGCTTCCTCAAATTATTGATGACATTGCTAGTGCTAATCCTGACAGACTGTTCGGCCAGATTCCAGTGACAGATGACTCTAAAAGTCTTGAGTATCACAATCTAACGTTCTCCGGTCTCGCTAATGCAATCAATGGCATGGCCGCATGGATCTTCAGGATGCTCGGACGAGGTCAGAACTTTGAAACACTCGTATACATTGGACCGCATGATTTGCGCTATGTCGTTCTCGCGGTGGCGGCAGTAAAGACAGGATATAAGGTGAGCATGTAACGTAGATGCAACAATGGTCCGGGTAATTGACAAAATGAGATGCTCTTTCCCGCCGCCATACTTGGGACACCCACCATCGTCGAGCTGATTAAACAGCTCGACGGCAAAGCTTTGCTGCTACCAGAATCACCGCACTCGGTGGTGAGCACTGTCCTAAACGGGCATCCTTTGCCTCAATTCCAAGTGCCAGCGGTAAACGAATTGCTAAGTAAAAAATATGCACATTTTGCATTCAACAAGGAGTTTGGGAGCGCCCACAACGAGCCTTTTGTAGTACAGTATACATCCGGCACAACTGGGCCGCCAAAACCGATCATCTGGACTCATGACTGGGTATGTAGCTGGCTTACCTTGAATCAACTGCCTGTTCCACCAGGGTTCAAGCCGAAACCGTCAGCGATGAGGACGCTGAACTTATTTCTGCCAGGTCATGTAGGTATGCTGCTTTTCGCATACTTTCTCACAACATCTAACAACTCAAGGCGGCTCATATATCGGGTTACCTACTTCGACCCCTTGCAAACGGTGATATAGCTGTCTACCCTCCCAGCGACTGGAACGTAACGCTCGCTACCGTTCTTGCAGTCGTACGAGCTACACCAACCGACATCGTGCAGATGAACCCGCTCATGATCGAGCAACTCAGCCGCGACACCGTCAAGCTAGACACACTAGCAGAATACATCACAGGCATTGTCTACGCCGGTGGCGATATAAGCGACTCTACCGGCGACCTTGTCAACTCCAAAATCCCATTAACTTGCACCATTGGCAGCACAGAAATAGGCGGCTTGCGCCCTGTCCGGGAATACGACTGGAACTCATCTGACTGGCACTACGTGCAATTCCACCCTGCGTCAGGCGTCGTCATGGAAGCTCGTGATAGCGGCGATTCCACTTCACATGTCTACGAAGCAGTCCTGAAAAAGAATAAGGATGGTCTCATACAACCAATATTCAAACTGCACCCTGAGCGCTCGGAGTTTGCCTCCGGTGACCTTTTCACACGGCACCCCACCAAGCGGCGTCTATGGCGCTACTTCGGCCGCGCAGACGACATGCTCATTTTCCGCAATGCCGCGAAATACCACCCGTTGTCCGCTGAGCAGTTTCTCTTACAGCACGAGGAAATTGAGGGCGCGATGATGATCGGTACTGACCGGGACGAGGCTGGACTTATTTTGAAATCGAAGAGTGGGATAGACAAGGAGAATGTGTGGGAATTGGTGCAAAAGATGAATGAGCGCATCTCTCAATATGCGCACGTACGAAGAGAGCGCATACTGCTCTTGGGAGAAGGAGAAGAGCTGGATATGACTGCTAAGGGGACTGTCAGGAGGGTTGTATCAGAAAAGAAGTTCAAGGGGCGTCTAGATGAGCTGTTTGCGGATGGCATGGTCAGCTAATGAGTAGGACATCCGTTAATATGTTGTCCATTCAGGGACGAAGGTCGGTTGCACAAGTTGGGCGTTTCGGATTGGCTGTCTAGATGCTCAGTTGCGATTGCGCACAGCTGCGTCTGATTAAATGTGGGCTTGAATCAGATAAGAATTCGCTAATGAGAATGCAGATTTGAGGCACTATTCTGTTACACGCTACTAACCTAAAGCGGAGACTTGAAGAAGAAACTTTAACGTCGAACAATCTTGAATTGGTGAGAGTCTGTGCCCATAGGCTGGCACCATTATACCTAATCCTTCATAATATCAGCCCATTACGGACATGACAGCGGCGGTCATTTATGACATAATACCCGGCCGGCTCGAAGTCGGCCTTTTTTACCAAGTTTCTTAAGATTACGCCCAGCATGTTGGATGGCGTAAGACCCCAGAACGGCAGTTCCGACGATCCCGGCCTTTGTGCTGTTCAAACCAGGTAGTCGGTCTATACAACCTGCCCAAGAAAGGTAGCGCGCCCAGCCGCAGCGCTCCGGAACTTGCACTCAACGCGAAACACTGGACATCCTCCTCTGAAAAAACAACACCTGCGAGTTCGGAGATGACGCCATGGCTGGCCAGGCGTTCGAGGGATCTCGCCAGCATTCGAAGAACGAATCGCAAGAAGGGACGCCTTTGTGGTAATTTCCTGGGTCGTCGAGTCCCTGCAGGCAGATGGGGGCTTGGCCGTACCTCTTTCCTATTTATTGATGACCGAGTGCCTTGTATGTTGGCAGGACTTCTAAGCGGTTCGCAACTCTCTCACTGAAGTCATTCTTTCACAATGCGCTGCTCCGTCCTTGCGTTTGCGTCCGTG
This sequence comes from Paracamarosporium sp. OC-R06-R3, assembly GCA_019828545.1. Classification (NCBI taxonomy): domain Eukaryota; kingdom Fungi; phylum Ascomycota; class Dothideomycetes; order Pleosporales; family Didymosphaeriaceae; genus Paracamarosporium; species Paracamarosporium sp. OC-R06-R3. Next base: position 18,513 of record JACVRA010000361.1, on the reverse strand, counting down.
GCGATGGCCGCGAGGCCGTTCTTGAACGAGCCGGATACTGGGTGAATATTGCACAATCATCCAAGCTGAGATTTTGGCAGCTGACAGACACAGACTCGATGCTGTTTTTGGCTCGCTTCCTAATGGAACCTTGCCGCCGCTGGAGAACATCATTGGCCTGCCTGACTTTGACTGGGCAGCGCGCCACAAGATGAATGCTTCCGCGTACACTTACTATCGAAATGGAGCAGCGGGAGAATGGTCGTACAGGAACAATCTTGAAGTGTTCCAGCGCTTTCGGCTACGACCGCGTGGTAAGCACAGTATCTCTACCCTCTCGTGATTACGGGCTAATCTGGAACAGTTATGGTTGACATCACAAACATTGAAAGCACGCTTCCAACCACCATTCTGGGTCACAACTTCTCCGCTCCCTTCTTCATTGCGCCTTGTGCTCGCGGTGGATACGCACATCCTGATGCTGAGCTCAACTTCGTCAAAGGCGCTGCCGCCGGTAATATCCTTTACATGGCCTCCATTTATGGAAGTAAAACTGTTGAGGAGATTGCTGCCGCAAAGGCAAACAGTTCGCAGGTTCTCTTCCAGCAGGTCTACCTCACGGACAACGACACCGAGACCCAGGAACTATTTGCGCGCATCGAAAAGGCCGGATCCAAGGCTATCGTTTTGACTGTGGACTCAGCTGCAGACGGCAACAGGCACCGCGCCCTGCGCTACGGCGTGGGATCGGCAGATAGCTCATACAGCTACCTAACATGGGATCTGTATCACAAACTCAGCAACATGACATCGCTGCCAATCATCCCCAAGGGTATCCAAACCGTGGACGACGCTCGTCTTGCCGTGAAGAACGGCGTGAAGGCGATTTATCTTTCTAACCACGGTGGACGCCAACTTGACACTACGCCATCCTCGCTTGAAGTCGCGCTAGAAATTTACCAAGAGGAGCCAGAAATCTTCAAACAGGTTGAGGTGTATGCTGACGGAGGCGTACGATATGGTGCTGATGTGGTTAAGTTGCTCGCTCTCGGTGTGCGGGCTGTAGGGCTGGGCAGGCCGTTCATGTACAGCAATGTGTACGGTACAGACGGAGTAAAGAAGGCAATTACCATCGCGAAACATGAGATTGCGATCGATGCAGCAAACCTCGGCGTGGGGAATTTGAAGGAGGTCGGGCCTGAATATGTCAACTGGAAGAGTACGAATCTTTGGTTCAGTTAGATTATGAGTTGGGAAGTTGATAACTACTATATTAAATAAAGCGACATATCAGGTTAATCCTCCGACAAGTCTCAGGATTGGGTTTTGAAAGATAAAAGTAGAATGAAATGAGGCCACGATAACCATAGGCTCGTTCGGTGCTTATCGATAAGGCCTGAATCGAGAACCCTTCCGCGAACATTGTCCCCGCATTCGACCCCAAATCCGACCCCAATCATCCATACCCTCGATGTCATTTCTTATTAATGCCTTCTCGCAACCCTCCCGTGCAGGGAATGCCTGGTATGTCAAACTATAATGGCACCTAGACAATTTGCACGTCGTTTCAACACCATTCACCCCGTCTAGGTTCTGTGTCGGCGCGGTAACATCATATCCTGACGTTGACGACAGCACTCGCGTCAGCGAGCAGCGGCTTTGTCATGGGAAGTACAGACCAGGGTGTCGTATATTCCACGTGCCACGCGAAGACAGCTCCAAGGCAACAGAAGTAGCAATCGATGAATGGAAAGATCCCGAAGCTGGAAACGCAAAAGATCAAGTCATGGTGTTCAAATACAGAGGAAAGTTTGTTGCTGTAAATCATGTACGTGAATTAATTTGCTTTTGCCCAGCAATCTCGCTGCGAGTTTGATGGGTCTTTGAACCTAGGACATGGACGGCTAACAAGATCAGGAATGCCCTCACTCGTCATATCCACTATCAAATGGCATGCCTTTTGACATTGAAGATTTCGGCATTAGATTGAGTTCAGGTATAACCTGCCCGAAACATGAATGGTCGTTCGACATGCATACTGGAAAGTCGGACCGTGGAAGCTACAAATTGCAAGTATGGGAGGTGCAGATGAGATCAAGAGAAGGCGAAAATGGAGAAGAAGAAGAAGAGGTATGGGTCAGGAGAAAGCAGAGAATAGGATGATTGAGAGTTGCTTTGAGATGATGCTATTTTCGTCCGGGTACGCTAGTCGTAAAGGGGAAGGTGCAAAGGGGCGGAATTCCAATATTGAGGACAACGCCCTACCTCCTACAACAACGCCCTATATTCTACAAAATTGAACAGTGCACCTTGTAAATCTCGAATTCATGGAATGATCCTATGTAGCTGGTTGCACTTGAAAAGCATATAAGTAGACCAATCCGCCACCTACAAGAGTAGCAGAAATCACAGATTACCATCAACACTGCCTAGCAATTTTTCGCAAGCAAAAAAACGTCCCATCAAGATGTCGACCAACATCCAACTCCAATTCCAGGTTGCAACGCCTGACGATGCGGCTCGAATCGCCCAACTGGTACAAACCGCCTTCCGCGCCGAGGACAGCAGAGCGACCTGGACAGGGCCTGACGTCGAACTTAACCGCCGCTTCACCATGAGCCCCGAAGAAATTCTCTCGACCATCAACAATCCAAACGCTGCTTTCCTCATGGCCATCACCAACGACGGCACCCTTATAGGAGCTATGGCTACTATCAAGCGTAACGAGGAGCTCGGTCGCCTTGCCATGCTGGCCGTGGATCCAACACTTCAGTGTGGCGGCCTAGGACGTCGTGTTCTTACCAATGCTGAAGAATATGCCATCAAGACGTGGGGTGTTAAGAAACTTGGGCTGAACGCGCTCAATACGAGGGGTTTATTGATCGAGTGGTATGAGAGGAGGGGGTATGTTAAGACGGGAGAGAAGTCGCCCTTCCCGGTTGAAGCTTTCCAGGGTTTGGATTTGCCCAAGGATCTGCACTTTGTTGAGATGGAGAAGCAAGTTGGTGGTAGCAACGTTGTTGGGAACGTTTGAGATCGGGTACTTTATGTGGTCTGAGCAGCGGTGATTTAGAATGATCTAGGAGGCTAAATATCAATGCTTGCTTCAAATCGTTTGAAACTGTTAATGTGAACGCAGGAGTTGACTAACAAAACTGTAGTTCTTATGATGTTAAGCGAAGCCTCGTCGCACAAAACCAGTCATATCGGAATTATAAAGTAGTTTTAGACAAGTCACGAAGAGAACGTGAAATGCTCAATCTTATGTTTCGATGGTTCTGTGCAAGGGGAATTTCTCCTCAACGGCACAACAACTAGCTACCAAAGCTAAACTGCGGAATGCTGATTGTGCTCACAACCCAAGTCTTGCCCCCATCGCTAGTTGACATATCTCCAGTCACTCCTTGCCCCTTGTACATAGTTTGCCGATAGTTAGGGTCAGGAGTGTTCAAAATGATTTTAGTGTCCGTCCAGGCTGTCGAGGAGATTGGACATTAGCGTTTTGTTACCAGGAAGTGTATTAGGTCAAAAGTACTTACTATGAGCACCAATGGTTCCACAGTCATTAGCACCGCACTCAACCGCGGTTCCGAAGCCTTCAGCGTGCCCATCATTTGTCGAGAGTGTAGAGACTTGCTTGCCGTTGACGAGTACGTACTGAGTGTAGTTTCCGCTGGCATCATCGAATTTGTCTGTACATAATACTCAGCACGAATTACACCTCTCGGAAGCAAAAAAAAAAAACTCACAGTGCATCGTGATTTTGTCGCCCTGCTTCGCGGTAGAGCCTGGGGCCTGGATGGGCATCTGAGAGTTTGCTGCAATGTGAAATCAGCATCCGCATCAAAAGCATATTCATGAGTCTAATACGTACGACCAGTCTTTTTAAGAGTGTAGGCAAAAATATCCCACGATGTGGATTGCCAATTATCCGCTATGGACTGGACCAAGTCTCCATTTGAAGTTCCCATGCCAACCCACAGGGAAGTAACGCCATTCTTACTGGTTGGAGCTTTGGGGAGAGTAACTGTAGAGATAGCCTCTCGAATCCAAGAGCCACTCCCAACTGGACCAGTACTGAATGCGGGACCCATGGCTGCTTCAACTGATGGAGCCGTCAAAGCTACGGCGAGTGCGATGACTATCTGGCTAGGGGATGGCATCTTTACGAAATCCTACTCGTGTGAGACTTGATAGTTGTTCCAAGTATTGATATTTGAGTCGTGTCCTGTATGGTCAAGAAGAGATGCGAGCTCATTCTTATACTCCATACCGGCTTCTAAATGCTAAACCATCTAAACCCATCAATTTTCCCTTTTCTCTATCGATCTTCCCACCATAGAACTAACATGCGCGGCGATTGGTGGAGCTTACATAGACACATTGCTAGATCAGGAAATAGGACAACCCAGACAGCCAATTTGGCCAGTAGCAGGGTTATCTAGGTCATAAGAAGCAAAAGGGGAATTGTAGCGTATCCAGCCACGAATCAGATCGTGTGAACATTACCCCACATTGATATAGGAATTATTCCGACGACCAAGCCATTCATCAGCGTACTATACTTCACACGTTCAATAGCCGATATCTAGAAATCACCTTTGAACTATACTGGATTCAGGTCAGGATCAACTGATTCTATTTTGGCTTCCCGTTGAAAATAATAATTGCCCTGGCCTTCGGCTTTTCACGGACCATGACATCTTCCACCAACAACATACGCGTGTAAAGAATCCTAGCAAGGAACTTGTCATGGTTTAAGCCTTGAATATCCGCAGTACGTCTCTATTAGTATACATCTCAAAGACGACATGGGAGCATGGAGGCCAATACATATTGAATATTTCCCAATCCGGCACAGCTACATCGGCACTCCTTCTATCTCTTAGCAACTTACTCCAAATAGTCGCCCCCAGTCTCTTTATGGATAAGGTCAAACAATGGCTTGGCGGAAAACCACCCGGCCATATGCGTTCCCACCGTCTTGCTTGTAAATACGGCATCTTCTTCTTCAATTTTGATCGGTTCGCCACCCCGTCCAGCAGCCGCAGCATCGGCCAAAAGCTGTGCGTGGCAGCACTTGTCAAGGCTTACAAACCAGAACACTGCTTCTTCGATCGTATGTCCGACAGTCAATAAACCGTGGTTTTGCAGTAGCGCTGCTTTATGGGATCCAAGACATTGGGCAATGTTTATCCCTTCTTCTTTCGCAAGAACGACACCCTTGTAAGAAGTATAGAGGACATGATCCTGTTATTATCAGCTTCATGTTCTTCCATGTTGTCGTGAACTCACATTGTGAAATGCGCAAGAGTCTTGCGTAATTGTATCCAGTTTTCTTCCCAATGAACAAAATGACCGGCCGTAGATAGAATGCGAATGCGCAGCAGCAATAACATCAGGTCTCGCTTGGTGGATAGCCGAATGGATCATATACGCTGCAGTGTTCAACAGTCTGCATTCTCCGCCATCGATGACTTCTCCCTCCTCGTTCACTCGGATAAGGTCGGATGCTTTAATCAGACTGAAGGAAACACCGAATGGATTCACCCAAAATGTTGTGGGATCTACGGGATCGCGAAGTGTTATATGACCTGCGACTCCTTCGTCAAAGCCGTATTTACCGAAGATCCGGAAGGCGGCTAGTCCAGGGTAAGTAGCTATTTAATTCAAATGATGGTTGATCGTTACCAGCCAGTCTGCCTTTCAAATATGCACGTTCCTTATAAGGGTCGTCAAACTTTGGAGGCCCCGGGATCTTGGTCTTTTGCACTGATGCCTCGGTCTCGGTGATTCCTGGTTCAAGCGGTGCAGAATTAGAGGGCTTCGAATCGCCATTGTGGTGGGGCTCGGTTGCTGACGGTGGCGACATGTCTGAAAGGTATCGGCGTGCAGTCAGTGATGAGGTTCAGAAGCGATTGACAAAGGTAAGGAGATCGGATGCAATGTTTTAATAATCGAGCAGGTAGAAGGGAAGGAGTCAAAAATTACATGAGCGGATTTTTACTGCATTGTCTTGATAGTCATTGGTTGGTAAATACTTACCTCGGGGAGCTGGTTGCTACCCCGCACATTGAACTGTCAGCCGCTACGTTGCACCAGCAAGCTTGAAGGTAGTGGAGAATGTCTTAGCGTTGCTGGCGTGATCCTTCGTGGGGTAGCCCTGAGTGGCCGCAGCCTATTTCCGATAACGAGCTACAATGAGTTATTTCATTCCCGACAGTGAACTTTAGAAAAACTACTTGAAACCAGATCCCCTCTTTAACATGTTTGTACCTGCAGATCAAGATATAAACCTGCACCTGCAGCCACGAGCACATAGTTTGATCAACGACCTGATGCTGGTTCTGCAGATCTCAAGAGATCCCCTACGCTAGCCGCTTCCGTGCATGATTATCATTGGGGGTGTCATGACGCGATATCGGCTCATACAACAACACATCCGTATTTCAGACGTGAGAGCTTACATAAATATCCAAACATATGTCTTGAGGGTTGTGGTTTTTAACTCCGAGTATCCCATGAAGCGACTCGTGTACAATTGTCTCACTGCAGTTGTTCACGTTACCCGCTAAGCTGCGTCCGTATTAATTGATAGGCCTGATCTCTAGCGCTAAACAAACTAATATGCATGCTCCTTTATTAGTAGGCATCGCTCTTAGTTAAGCCCTTCAAGTTAACGCCACCTCTAATACAACGCGTTGTCTATCAAGATACTAAATGGCTTGTGCTGTCAAGTAACATGGTAAACACCATGGTTTTATGTATAAAATAATAGCATCAAGGAAGCTATATCGCGTCTATGAGTTAGCCGAGAGGTAAAAACCCACTATACAGGCTCAGACCTCGTGTCAAGGGGGAAACTATACTGCTACGGACAGAATCACTTTGTCATCAGATGGACTGGACCCAGACGGAGGGCTTGGCACCGAGATAGGATGGTTGGAGCCTATCTAGGTCAGAAGGACTGGATTGGACCACTGAAGCCAAATATGGACTTAGAGGAGGACATTTTTGCCAGAAGAGAAGGACAAGAGTTTGAGGCCTAATTAAGTTGTTCTCCTGTCTTCCACTATTATACTGAGCCACTTTCAACACTTGGCAAGTAGTATATGGTATAGCTCACTTTCATAACTTCCCTGTTAGAAGCCTCCTAAATATACTCCGCTTCCGAGTTGATGTTGGGATACCACGGTCGCGCGACTTTTGGCGATGAACAAGCACAGCTAAGTCTTCAGCAGCTGTCTCAGTGTGCGGATACTCCTCGCCTAGAACCCGCCTTGTCTTCTCTGGTACTTTTTTCTGTATTCTCACCGCTTCCTCTAACTTCTCTTGGTTTCTGGGCGGATCAGCAACCGTGTGTGAATGCTCCTCGCCTAGGGCCCGCGACTTTTGACGATGGATAAGCCGAGCTAAGCTTTTCGCAGTTGCCTTAAAGTCTGGATGCTCCTCGCCTAGGATCCGCTTCCGTGCTTCTAGTACTTCCTGTTTTATCTTCAGTGCTTCATCTAGCTTCCCTTGCTCTTCGAGCGTAATAGCAAGGTTGTTCATCGCCGTAATCGTATCTGGATGCTCCTCGCCTAGGATCTGCCTCCACTTCTCTAGTACCTCCTGCCCTATCTTTACTGCCTCATCTAGCTTCCCTTGGTCTCCAAGCGTAATAGCAAGGTTATTCATCGCCATAATCGTATCTGGATGCTCCTCGCCTAGGATCCGCTTTCGTTTCTCTAGTACCTCCTGCATCATCTTTACTGCCTCATCTAGCTTCCCTTGGTCTCCAAGCGTAACAGCAAGGTTATTTATTGTCATAATCGTATCTGGATGCTCCTCGCCTAGGATCCGCTTTAGTTTCTCTAATACCTCCTGCATTATCTTTACTGCCTCGTCTAGCTTCCCTTGGTCTCCAAGCGTAATAGC
>JACVRA010000361.1:0-10610 GCA_019828545.1 Paracamarosporium sp. OC-R06-R3 | reverse complement strand
TAGCAAGGTTATTCATCGCCATAATCGTATCTAGATGCTCCTCGCCTAGGATCTGCTTTCGTTTCTCTAATACCTCCTGCATTATCTTTACTGCCTCATCTAGCTTCCCTTGCTTATAGAGCGTGACAGCAAGGCTGTTCATCGCTATAATCGTATCTAGATGCTCCTCGCCTACGATCTGCCTCCGTTTCTCTAGTACCTCTTGCTTTATCTTTGCTGCCTCATCTAGCTTCCCTTGGTCTTCGAGCGTAATAGCAAGGTTACTCATCGCCCAAAGTGTGTCTAGATGCTCTTCGCCAAGGATCCTGATTCTCTCGTTGAGTACAAACCCACCAATTACCTGTACTTCTGCCCACCGTCCAAGCTCATTTACAAATAATCCTAGTCTCTCCAATTCGCAAAGCAAAATCTCCGTGAGTCTGTTTGAACCACTGCTTGCACTGGCCAATGCTGAAAAGTTCGCCATCACGTGTGGCATCAGCCGGAGCTTTTCTTCTGGCGCTTTCCCACACCCTTTCACTGCGTCTTTAACAATCCAAAAGGTTGCCTGAATGAACTTCCAATGCTCTTCCTCGCTAAGTCTATCGTGTCCCCAAGTATGTACCAGCTTGTGCATCGCGTAGCTCTGCTGGTCTTCCTTCCATTGCACGAGCGAGTATTTCTGCAACACTGTAAAGCACTCTTCGATCTTGTATGTGTCTAGCGTCCGGTCGGGAGAGACAATGCGTGTCCAATCTGTATCAACTTCATCTTCGTCATCCGTCCACTCATACTCTACAGACTCATCTTCTGTAGACTCTATGCCAGCTTCATCTCCGTCGCTGCTGTCAGTCTGATCACCGCCTACGTCAAATAGTGCGAGGAAGATATCGTCGAAGCTCAGAAACGACATCATCGTCATCAGTACTGGCGCCTCTGGGCACTGATCGGCAACAGCCTGGTAGGACGTCTCCCAAGTTGTGAGCACGCTCTCGTTGTATTGGTGCACCAAGCTCTCCGGCTTCTGCCTGAGCAGCTCGCGCCGCCGCCGCCTGTATTCGGGGAGGTATGCTTTGATATTGGTCCGCAGCCGCGGCGTCGACCCCACGTACGTGCCAGCAAGTGTGACGGCCAGCGCCAAACACCCCAACTCCCTTACGATAGCCTCGATCTCGTTCCGTGTGCCAGTATCGTTATCGTCATGCGGCAGCTGGGAGTACTGGTAGAACAGTTCCACAGCCTCCCCTTCTTCCATCTCGCTAACGTGGACTCCCTCCAGCTGCGTCATGTCCTTTGCCGTGCTGCACCGGCTCGTGACGATGACGTGCAGAGAGACTACGTCCGGGATGAAGTGCCTTAGGTCGATGAAGTCGCTAGCCTCGCTGTTGTCGATCGTGTCGGCTCCGTCGAACACCATCAGCCACGGGCCCTGCTGCCCGGAGAACCAGCTCTTCACGCTAGTCACAGCGTCTTCCGCGCTGATCGTCTTCGGTTCAGCGGACGCGCGTAGCCCGAATAGCGTTTGGTACAACTGGACAAAGTCGCGCTCCAGCGACTCCTTCCGCCCCGCCTCTATCCAGAACGTGGCCCTGTATTCGGTGCGGTGCCGTCGCACGTAGTCTAGCACTAGCTGCGTTTTGCCGACTCCGCCCAATCCCCACACAACGAGCGTCTTGGGGCCTTCAGCACTGTCTGCAGCGCGACGGCAGAGCTGCGTCCGGATGCGGTGGCGCAGGCGCCTTCGTGGAATGAAGGCCTTGACGGGCGTAAGCGCAGAGTGCGAGAACTGCCCAGCGTACTCGGGCCGGACCGCGGCTGCCGAATCTACGCACTGTTAGCATCGCAAGCGTCGAACTTAAGCGCACTCACTGATGGTAAGGCCGACAAAGTTGCCCTGGAAGACGGAGCCGCCCGTCACCTGGGTAGCGCCGAAGCGTGAGTCTTCCTGGTGGATCTGCCTATTGCTGGTTCGCGAGGGATCGTGGCGGGTCCTTTTGCGTCGGAACAAATCCATGATGTATGTAGCAAAAGTTGACGATGCTTCTACCGGGCGGTGTTGTAGTTATCGTCTTGTTCTTCTTCAGCCTGGGGAGTGTTCAGGCTTTTGATGTGGCAAGGCTGAGGCTGAGGCTGCAGCTGAGCTGCGCGGCTGTGTCGTCGTATCCGTCTCTTCCCTACACATGTATCTAACTCGAGTTTCCCTCGAATGTCGTACTTGCTTGCCAAAAGCTATCTCTAATCTCTATATATTCTGTCTTTCGAACCAGCGGGGGCACTTGAGTACACTCAGGGTAGGCTATCATCGCGATGAAGTGGCCGTGGGCCTCGCGGGGACAACCTGTCGTGGACAATACGCGCGTCTCTGAAAGTGTCACCCCGCGGGCAATATCGTTGAAGTCGTTGAAAAAGTTCCCTTCCGGTATCAAGTTATTGCACAATGGTGAAGATAGCATGGTCGAGTAAGTGGTTTCTGTCGACACTCATCGTTTACACTCCGCTCGAAGCAAAAATGGCCAACCTTGACCAAATTTAGTATCATCTTCGTCCATGGTCTCACAGGAGACCGAGAGAAGTCATGGAAGGCAAAAGGTGCGACCGAGCCGTGGCCGAAGACATTACTTCCTTCAAAAGTGCCCAACGCTCGAATCCTCACGTTCGGATACGACGCCTACGTAGCCGACTGGCGAGGCATGGTGTCGAAGAACAGAATCGGAAACCATGCAATGAATCTGCTCGCCGCTGTTGCGACGTACAGAGAGGACGATGACACCGTGAGGCTTTACCCTGATCCGGCTCCAGTAAAGGACTCACCACATTAGGACGATCGCCCTATTATTTTTGTTTGTCACAGCTTGGGTGGTCTTGTGTGCGAAGATGTGAGTAACTTCGCCCGGTTTTGTATAAACGTACCAGTCTAACTTGCTTGTACAGGCTTTAGCTACCGCGCAACAGCGGCCAGAAGAGCATATCAAACAGGTTCTCCGTTGCACCCGCGGTATCGTGTTCCTCGGCACTCCACACCACGGTTCCGGTCTCGCACATTGGGCGGAAAGTATGGCCAGATTCATCGGTGTGCTCAAGCAGACCAACGCCGAGATCTTAGCTGTCCTCAAGGGTGATTCTGAGGTGCTTGAGCGGATCCAGAACAGCTTTCACACAATGATTCGGACGCGTGACCAGGATGGGCTTGCACCCATTGCTATCACTTGTTTTTATGAGGAGTTGCCCTTACTTGGAGTCGGCGTTGTGAGTCAAACAGTATTGGCAATTACTAGGTAACTTACTCATTGCAGGTTGTACCGTCTCATTCTGCCATTTTACCCGGGTACATTCCAATAGGCATAAGGAGCAATCATATGGACATGACCAAATTTGCAGATATAGACGAGCCAGGGTTTGTTGCCGTGGCCGGAGAGATCCGTCGATGGGTCAAAGAAATCGTTAGGTCAGAGAACCTGGGGCGTGCTCAGCCGCGAACAGAAAGCTCGGAAAATCGTCCTACAAACCAGGAGGTAGATACCAGGTATCCTGATAGGCAGGCCTTTAGCATCACTCAAGCAGGGTCTGAATATAGTGGGCCTACTACTGTCAGTGGGGGATCAGTTTTCCAGGGGAATTATATCGGCGGAGATGGTGGCTTCTTCCGATGAGCATGGAACGGAACCGTAAAACGGTATCATATATTCAAATTCGTGATTTTTGTTACGAAAGAACTCGTTTTGTTGGAGTTCCGGACACAGCGCTGAGGCCACTCAGGCTGAATAGTCAATAAAAGCGAGCTCCTTCGCATAGGGTCAGTGTAAGGGTTCACACACCGCAAGACTCGCCAAGAATCACAGACGCCTCGTCCGATAGTTTCCTTTAGCCAAAATGAAAAGGATCACTTGCTCGTTTAGATCGATTGTATCGTACACGTTGCGCTCAACAGTTTTAATCGTGTGATAGTAATATCAAAAGATTCGTTGGAATGATTGTTCCACATCGGTTGGGCAGTCACTATGCTTTAACAGTCATAATCACGGCTATGCGTATGATCCTTAGCAATGTGAGCGGACAGTAACGGTAGCCGTAGCCTTTGTCATACCTAGATTCCGACCAATAATCTCTTCAATCTCCTGCAGATTCCCACGGCAAATGCAGGAAGCACCCAAAAGTTGTGAAAGCACGTATATAGAAGATATCTAGAAGCATGCCGATATTGACAAACAACGCAGAAGGCATAAATGTACTATGCACAGGAGTGTAGGCAGTCAGGGTGGAATAGCTGTCAATTATGTAACGCACTAACGTGTCCGTGCACCCAATGCACGGATTCAGCCAATGCACGCGTTTTACTAGGAAAATTTGTAATAAGGTAGGCGCCCCGCCTTCGAAACCAATACTATGTGGCTTCCCTCACCTGCACCAAAAGGTACGCACGAGAATACTCAAGCTAAGTATTTTCGCATAGTATAATATATAAGGATCCGTGTTGAGGGAGCCACGTGTACCGCCACGTCCTAGTGTTAAAGCCCTAAGGTTAGCTAGACACAAAGGGGCAAGTAGGGTTGGTTCTCGGGCAGTGAATACTTAGTGCAAGGTAGAAACGATATTGTGTCGCGAAGCGATACAATAGAAGTTGTTAAAGAAATCCAAACGATAGATTGCTAACAGGTTGTTACTGTATAAAACAGGTTGAACACAAGAATCAAAGGTGATTCTTCTGTTCCTATATAGATCGGGCGACAGACATGACAGACCTCTGTCAAGTCTGCTGGCAGACCTGACAGACCTCTGCTAGGTCTGTCGGTCACGTGACCTTGATACGCGCTGGCCCTATGGGTCCTACTAGCGGCATCAAGTGCGTCCTTCTTGCTTATATAAGAGGTCCTGGTTGGTTCTAACTATAGATCCTAACATTACCTCCTCCCTTTTCAGATTCGTCCTTGAATCACGTGACTAATCTGCTAACTTAGTTAAAAGCCAGCGTCCCCGCTTCTTATAGTGCGTATCTGTATTATGTCGGATTCTAAACGTCGTGCCCTCCGTGCTTCTTCTGAAATTCGTCGCTACGGTTATCTGTCCCCCATCCCTTGCGATCGTTGCCTGGCTGCCAACGTGGACTATATTGTTATGTCGTCTTCTGATCCCGCGGTCCGTCTTCGCTGCGCCAAGTGTGTAGTAGTGTGTAAGCCCTGTGTCAATCTTTCCTAGGCGTCTCTAGACAAGACTTGAGAGGAGTATAAAAAGAAGATAGAAGAAGATAAGAAGTTGTTGTCCAAAGTAGTTGCTTATCTAATGCAAAATAAAAAGATTCTAAAGTAAGCTAAAGAGTATACTTGTAAGAAGACGGCGTGTCTTCTCTCTAAGATAGACGTAAATAGAGAGGTAGAGTTAGAGAATCCTATAGGCGTATCTATAGATTGTCCTATAGCTAATGCTATAATAGGGTTTTCTCCCTTAATATAGAATGTTTCTAGAATATTGGAAGATTTTTCCAACCCTGTAGTTTTACAGTCCTAGGTGTGTCTAGAGCCTTCTTCTTTCTAATAGTGTTATTTTATTAAAGAACTCTTGTATCCTTTACTAATAGTTAGATAGGTTCTCCTTTAGTTCCTATGTATTTTTACTGTTTAGGTATCCTTTCTACTTAACGAGATACTCTTCTTCTGTGGTAAATAGGTAGCGTATTTATACAATTTATTTAACTTTAAATTTAGTTTCTTCCTCTAGCTAGTAATAGAAGGTTGTCTAGATTAAAGTATTTAGTTCTGTTAGTTCTAATAGAGATATATAGAATACTAGGTATATCTTTGCATCTAATAGTAGTTCTAATCTATAATTTACTAATAATATTTATTCTAGAATAAAAAATAGCCTAACCTTAATATAGTTAAGTTTTTTATATTTTTTCTTCTATGTTTAAAGGTTCTTTATAAGTAGATATACTTTATCCCCCTTCTTTAACTAAGGTGCCTTTTTTTATTTCTTATTACTATAGGAAATTACTTACTATTAAGCTTTTATAAGGTTTTCTTATAATTATTTATATATTTCTTTTAGTTCTTTAGCTAGGTTTATAGCCTTTTCTATTTTTATTATTGCTAGTAGTGTTTAATTAAAGAGATGTAAATGTCTTCTATAGTTTATATAGTATAGTGTATATTCTAATATAGCTAATTCTTTATTATTATATACTAATTATACTATTAGTAGTAATAAAATCTAGTTATTCTTCTAATTATTATAGTAGATACGTAGGTATATTTCTAACGTTTAGTTTATACGTTTCGTTTATCCATCTATTTATAAATAGTATACTATTAATAACTTTCTTTTTATTCTAATAAGCGCTATAAGGGTTATCTAGTAGTTTAATATAAATAGCTTATCTCTATTACTTATAATTATCTTTAGGATTTCGTAATGTTAAATAAATTAATCTAGTAGAAGGTATATAAGTTCTTCTACTATAAGCTTTTTATTATATAGAATAAGTTTAGTATACTTAATTAATTAGTAAACTATTATTAAGATAACATTATACTTAATTCTAGTTATAGAGTCTTTAGACGTTAGTAATCCTATAATAAAATCTATTACTATATCTTTTTATAGTACTGTTAGTATTTTAATTGCTTATAGTTCTCTATATTTAAGATATATTATATATTTATTTCTTTAGTATTCTATATACCTTTTAATGTATTATATAATTGCTTCCTTAATTCCTTTAAAATTATAGTTTCTTTAAATAAGTTCTATTATTTTCTTAATTCTTGGGTGTTTATAAAGTAGGTTATTATAGTATTATTATATAAGTTCTATCTATACTTCTTTTAATACTTAATATATAATTACTAAAAGGTAGTTAAGTTCTATTATAAGTTCTAGTAATCTATCTTTTACTTTTTATAGTATTATAGAGTATATTTTTGCCTTTTCTCCTACTAGGTTACTACGTTGGCTAAGGGCGTCAGCTCGTCTATTTTCTTTTCCTATAATATAGAATATTTTAAATTTATATTATCTAGTAGTCTATAACTATTATTATTGTTATAGTGTAAGTTCTCTTATTATTATAAATTATAAAAGATTCTTATAGTCTATATAGATTTCTAGTATTAAACAACTAAGCACGTATATTCTCTAGTACTTTAATACTTTTATAATTGCATATAGTTCTTTATTATATACGTTGTATCTTATTTTAGTATCTATAAATTTATATAAATAGTAGGTAATAGGGTACTATTTACTATTCCTTTTTTACTTTATATAGGTACCTAGTGCCAAATTATTAGCGTCTATTTTAAGTTATATTAGTTTATTATTTCTAAAGTATACTAAGACTAGTTCTAAAATATATACTATTTTAAGTATTTAAAATAATATTCTATAGTTATCTATCTATTTAAAGGGTATATCCTTCTTTATTAGGTTAGTTAGTAGGATTGTAATTTTTACGTAATTTTAAATAAACTATTAGTTAAATCTATAGAATTTTAAGAATTCTTAAATATTCTTAGCCGTTTTTAGTATTAGCTAGTTCTTAATACATTTAATTTTACTTAATACTATCTTAATTCCTTTTATGCTAATAATATATCCTAGAAACTCTAGTTTTATAATATAGAACTAATATTTCCTTAGTTTAATTCTTAAGTAGGCTCCGTCTAGGGCTTCTAGTACTGTCTATATATGTATAGTATAGTTAGATTTATTTTTAGAATAGACGAGTATATCGTCTATATATATAATAACAAATATATCTAGATAGTTGCGTAGCACGTTATTAACTAGTACTTAAAAGGTTGCTAATATATTAGTAAGTCTAAAGGGTATAACCTTATATTTAAATAGTTTATATTTTATTTAAAATGCTATTTTCTATTCTTTACCTTTCTTTATTTTTATAAGGTAGTAACCGTCCCTTAAGTCTATTATTATAAAGACTTTTACTTATACAAGTCTATCTTATAGTTTAGATATATTTAGTAGTAGGTATTAGTTCTTAATTATTATATCGTTAAGTCGTTAATAATTTATATATAGCTATAGTTGTCTATCTTTCTTTAGTATAAATATAAATAGGCTTACTATTAGTAACTTTAAGGGTTATATATATTCCTTTTTTAAATTAGTCTTAATAAATTCTTTCTCTTACTAGAGTTCTTTCCTAGATTTACTATATAATAGTTTAAATAGCAGTGTCTTTCCTTCTTCTAAATTAATTATATAATTCTAAGGTTAATGTTCTAGTAGGTTTACCTTTCCTTCCCTTTCTATAAATATATACTTTTATTAGTAGTATTTTTATAGTATCTTATAAAGTATACTATCTTTTATCTTCTTATGCTTTATAATCTAGTAGTTCCTACTAGCGTTTACTAAGAGTTTACTTAGTTTTTTAACTATATTAGGTTGTAGTATTANNTTTATATTATAATCCTTTTAATACGTCTAGAACAATTTCTTCTACGTATTCTTAAATAATTATTATTATTTTAACCTCTTAAGTAATGTAAGGCGTCTATAGCATTAGGGTTCCATTTATAATATAGAGTATATAGGGTGTTTCTTTATCTAGTATAATAAGTCCTACTTTTCTTACTATTTAATATAATATAAAGTTTCTCCTTATTTCTAAATCTATTAGAGCTTTTGTCTATATCTTTTTAAGCTATATTAGTAGCTTAATTTATATTATTATAGTTAATATCTTATTTAGCTTAACAAAGGCTTCCTCTTATTAAAGTTTAAATTTAAAAAAGATAATTCTTTATATAGTTCTAGTATAAGGTAATAGTTTTCTACTACCTTCCTCTTACAGTACTAATGTTTCTCTTTTCTAAACTTATATTTTCTCTTAAGTTTTAAATATCTAAGATATTCTAGGTTTAAGTAAGTGTACTAAGAGTCTTAGGTATATAAGTTATTAATAATTATCTTTACTATAAGGATTTACTTATTAGTAAGGTTTAAAAAGAATATAGCTTTTTATTTATCCTATAAGTATTTATTATATATTATAATAGGGTAATTAAACCAGGCCTATTAATATCTAAGTAGACGTTATAGTTTAAAATTTAGTTCTTTCTTTTCTTAATAATGTATTATATATACATTATGCTTATAATATTTTATATATAGTTTTAAGTACGTAGGGTTTTAATAGTCTAGGTTGTACTATTATTTATATAAAGGTTTTTTATTTTAATAAGTTATTTCTATATCCTTGTTTTAGTTATAATAGATATTGGCCTATATATAATTGGCTAGTAAGGCGTACGTTGCCCTTTATTCTTAATACTTACTATTAAGGTATAGGATACTTTTAGGTAATATATCTCTGTCTCTAGGTTATTAGGGTTCTTTTAGGTAGTCCTAAATATTAATTATTAGTTTTATTTCTAGTGCCTTTATATTTAGGTATAGTATTAGTATTCTTAGGGAAATGCCTTTTTTACTTTCTTCTTCTATTACTGTTCTTTTAATACTATATTATTCTTAACCTTTTAATAGAAGTATTATAATTCTATTAAGTCTTTATTCTTATTCTTTAGTTAAAATAATTTCCTATTTTCCTTCTTCTTCCTCTAGTGGCGTTCCTAAGGTGTCTAATACATTTAACTACCTAATAATCTTATTCTTAGATTTGTAGTTCCTAGCTATATATCCTAGCTTATAATATATAAAATAAGTGTAAGTTTCTTGTCCTATAATAGTCCTTTATATAGACGTACCCTTACTATACTTATTCTTAAGAGCTAAAGTAACATTACTAAGTTTAGTAATTTAGTTAAATAATTTTTTAGTATTCTATATATTTCTTTCCTATCCTTTTATTAGAACGTTAAGTTAGCTATAGTAGATACCTTCTATAGGTTAATATCTATAGTTAATCTTTAGGGTGTAAGGCGGTAGTTATAAGGTTTAATAGCTACCTTTAGATATTAGTTTTATATTCCTTACTCCCTTTAGGTTATAGTATAAGTCTTATTTTAAGTTGTACTATTTTAAATTAATTTAAATAGATTTATCTATAAGTTCTTAGAGCGTATTAGTAGTAGCGCTGCTTTAAAGAAGTTCTTATCTAATAAATCTTTTAAGACCCTATTAAAAGTATAGTATTAGGGATACTTAGTCCTAGGTAGTTTAGTTAGCGTTTTTCTTAAACTTAGCTATATACTCTATAGCTAATTAAACTTACTTAATGTTCTAGAGAGCTCTTTTAGTAATCTATATTATATTAACTATTCTAAAGTATATCTTAAGCTTCTTATAGAAGTAATTATAATCTTCTATTATCTAATTAGTAGCGTCGTCTTTGTTATTCTCTCTAGTAAGGTACTAGTTAATATAGGGTTAAATCTATTTAAGTATATTACCTTATATATACGTAGCTATAAAGAGGGTCTTATCCTTATCTTCCCATTCTCATCCTAAGAAGTAGAAGTATATGTTAAGTTATAAAACCTAAATCTTTGTATATTTATAGTTACTATAGTATAGGTCTAGTTTAACTATAGGGTTCTAATAATCCCTAGTAGTAGTAATACCGTTATTCTTAAGAGTATTAATAGATATAGTTAAAAGGTTACTAGTACTTATGTTAAGTGTAACGAGGCTGGGGACTAACTGATCATATC
>JACVRA010000356.1:0-11143 GCA_019828545.1 Paracamarosporium sp. OC-R06-R3 | reverse complement strand
TATTATTAGTAAACTATAGATTAGAACTACTATTAAACGTAAAAATATACTTAATATTCTATATATCCCTATTAAAGTTAGTAGACCTAGAAACTCTAATCTAAATAAACTTCTACTATAGGGTGGAAGAAGAGAATGAATTTAAAGTAGAAAGAATTAAGTACACTAGGACCTATAAAGGAATTTAATAGTATCTTATTAAGTAGAAAGGATACCTAGAAAGTAAAAATACTTAAAAGCTATAGAGTAACCTTAACAACTACTAGTAGTTAGTTAAGGAATATAAGAGGAACCTTTAAGACCTAATTATTAGGCAAAGGATATAGGTATACCTAGATACTAGGAGCCACTATGGACTCCGCCTAATTAAGATCTACTAAAGGAGGATAAAAAGACTAATCTAATACTAAAGTACTAGGTATAAGACTATTCTCTAGCTAAACTACGTTTTAACTAAGTACCTTAAGACCCTCTAAGTATTTAATCTCCTCTATAAAATGTATTAAATCCTCTAATAATTTCTACTTACGCTCCTTAAGTAAGCGTTTCTATTTTAATAAATAATTTTATTTTATATGCGTAGCCTATAAAGCGGCAATTACTACCTCCTTTTCTACAGCTATAGCCTCTTCTAATTTCTTAAGATAATTAACCTTAGAATTAATCTACAAAAAGTTTAGAACTACTAGCTTAAATAGCTTATATTTTAAAATACTATTCTTATAACAATTCCTACACTAAACCTTTAAAGATAATATCTTGTAAGGTAAGCCCTTCTTCGTATAATATCTATAGGACACTATTGCAATCTACCTAACAGCGTTTATTTAGTTACTAATAGTATAGCAATAGATAGTACTCTAAGAGGACATAGATTATTATATAAGGACATGTAAAGAAAAGGAAGGGGGTAATATTAGAATCTAGGATCTAATATAAGAAGGAAGCCGTTTATAATAATAAGAAATAATCTTAGCCCCATTAACTAATTAAATAACGTCTTACGGTGTCCTACATACTAAGCCTTAGAACACTAGGACTACGTAACTAGCGTTATATAATTATACTATAGGATCCTACAGATCCTATACATAGGATTCTATAAGACTATAGGATTCTATAGGATTTATTATGTATATAGTCTTATAGGAATCACCTTTAACTCCTATGTTTAACCTATTTTATATAGTAACAACCTATTAGCAATCTATTATTTAGATTTTTCTAATAACTTCTATTGTATCGCTTCGCGATACAATATCGTTTCTACCTTACACTAAGTATTCACTACCTAAGAATTAACCCTACTTGCCCCTTTATGTCTAGCTAACCTTAGGGCTTTAACAGTAGTATTTAAAAAGATCCCTAATACCTTGAAAAACCTTCTCTTAGACAGTACAGACCTTCAGTGCCCTAGGAAACTTTATAACAATCTCTTTTAAGTTTTAACTTCTTAAGCATACATAAGTCCGCTTCCGATCTTAGTTCCTTACACTTAAACAACATCAACGCTGCTTTGTCTAGTAGGGGCAGAATCTCTCTATTTACAGCCTCCCACTTCTCTACGAGATTTTGTAAAGAGCTACTAGGCAGCTTCTGTCCCCTTGGCGCTTCCGAGATCGCGTGTCACATGGACGGGTCACGAGTACCTGCCTCCACCCCATAGGGGATGTCGGGGCCAATTAGGACCCGATGGGACGCGTCAGGTGACGAGGAGTTATATTATGCTAGAGCTGGCTAGGATGGCTAGCCAGCGATTCGCCTATCCTACAATCTACTGTTGATTCCCCTAAGTCGAGTCTATATTGCTACTACCTGTGACCTGACATCGCGTCAATATAGGAGCTCTTGAAACTTTGGAAATTCTCCCATACCTTCGGGAACCGTTCTACTAAGCGTGGGAGCTGGAACCATTGTCTTAAGATAGCTTTCCACCAATCGTCAACTTCGCTTTCTAGGTCTTTAACATGCTTAGTAAGTTGGCTACCCCGCTAACTATCTTACTTAGTATAATCTAGTCCTTGTCTTCAGAAGAACACGAATTCGCGTCTTTAGACGAATACTCATCTTTAGTAACATCCTCTATAGTTGACAGCACTACCTCCGCTACACGGTGCTGTAGAACGACGGCGGCCACAACATTCCCTACACCAGGGTTGGGTATACCAGGTATTTACCTTCCAGTTTGGGCCTTTTTAGCTGTCGTAGCACTGGCGCGAGAGTAAGGTATGCGCGGTTTTGGCGCCTTTCTAATTTGCTTTGGCATGATTTATAGCTGTAGCAACCCAATTAGTACTATTCATGAAGAGGTAGAGATACAAACTTGTATTATATCCAGTAATCCTTCTTCACCAGGTAAGCGCATTGCCGTAGATGCGGGTGCCAAGACAGAGAAACGAATAAGCTTAATCTTGCAATGCAGTCTTAAACAACGCTTCGGTGGAATAGATCTGCTAAGTCGAGTTGTAAAATGGTAGAGAGAACATTATCCAACAGTGACACATTGCAATATTTATATTCGTGATGCTCGGCGTGCAACAGTCCATCACGTGTTAGCATTGCTGTCTATAAGCGCTTCAGGATCATGTCCTGCTTGACGAATTGGCAATTTCTCATCCATTGGAGCCATGCTAGATATGTTCCTTATGCATCGAGAGTCTAAAAGGGATATAGATCTGTTAAAACTGCCTTGTCATTGTCTCAGAGATAGCAGCAGGGCCTGAAATATCACTTGAAGCAGGGTGTATGTCAAGGGAGGATTTGAACAGCCACATCCCTTCATTAATAACACTAATGTTAGGGTGCATTCGCCTTGTTTGTGCTAGTCAGGGCATAGCATGGAATGCAGGGTAGTGATAAGCAGTAGATACGACTAATCTATTAGGTTGCCTCATTAGAAAAGTCTGTGCTAGGATAAGGCACCGTGGTGGGCAAGGGATCCTGTAAAGGAATTTGATGCTTTGCACCCGTCTTGCATTGAACTGCGCCGCTCTCTTTACCCCATTAGCAGAGCATTTCTGCGTATGGATCTGGCCCCTGCATTATATTCGAATGAGATGAACTCGTACCTCTGGTCTAATTTCAAGCTGACTCGGTGGGTGTGTTCTTTCACTCCTGCAGCGACAGCCCCTAGACGCTGCACCATGTTGAGGCTGGGTTTTCTACAAAGCATCGAAGCGTCTTGATTTAAGATAAGGCTCAAAGCTCTCTATATAAGACTCTTTTGACATCCTCTCAGCAAAGGATATCTTCTCATCTTTCTGCTCACTTTTAGGGCTTTTGGCAATCCAAGAGGCCTTACCATAGTAAGTCTCAATTAAGCCTCGAATCTTTATGCTGACGATTCAGACGTCAGTTTCCTAGGAATGTCCAGGAGGAATAATATGGATCTGAATGAGCCACTTGAATACTCTTTAGAACACACCTCCAGCCCCCGATTATACTTTAAGATTGATACTTCAAGGCTTGATCGTTCTCTAGAGGGAACTTCAGGGCTCCCTTTTTGCTCTAGCCCCGTGGACTTCAGAGCCGAATCCGAACCCGATGACGAATCAGATGCTGAGAGCAGCCCTAGCTCCAACGATGATACATGCGTTGGCCCTAATTACAAGTAATTAAGCGCATCCCACCTTTCTTCTCTAATACTAACAGTCACTAGTGGACCCTTCAGCGAGGAATGTCAATACTTTGGCCAGAGTGACGCACCTACGTGGCTCAGGTGTGTTTGCTTGATGCTGCTGGTATCTTTGGTGTATCGAATTGTTATTGACGTGGCTAAGCTAATACTGTCCTGTGTGAATCTTATCGTCGTGGTCACGTTGATAAAGGTTTACTACTTTCATTTCTGAGGAGACAGACCGTTGGTACTATGTATTTGCTCAATATATTTATTCCGTGCTAGTCCGCCCTAGATGTGAAGAGACCATTAAATATCGGATCTAACCCAGGATCTACTTCCGTTAAGCGCTCAGCCCCTCGTTGAGGGAGCATACTTGTAAAGGGCGCAGCGGTTCTTCATCGCTCTGCTACCGCCTTCTGGAGAGAGCAACACTTCGGGTAATATCTCCGATGCGCTCTCGCAAGCATAAGGGGCAATAGCGGTTATTTGTGGCTTGATACTGTTTTGCTAGCGGTTTGGGATATCATCCGAAGATGGGGGCTCCTTTTACAAGGTGGATCTCGCAGTGAAGAAGGTCGGGAGCGGGGGAGGTTATCGAGAGATGATGTAGGTGTTGTTATTAGAGTATCCCCAGATGAGACACATCTTCGCATACGACAAGAAAGGTATAAGAGCTCAGGGATGCAGAGGCGTTGACGGAAAGGAGGTAAGAGAGTGAAGTCATAGACCCTAACCTCAGTACGGTCCAAACAGATCATGACGAATCAGTAGGAGTTACAGGTATGACTTCGCTACTCTACTATTTTTGTACTTAGGGAGTGCCTCTGACCAGTCCAAGCGCTGTTGGTGGGGTTATTCTGCCGTAGCATGCGGGGCTTTATCGCCAGGAAGCGGCACAACTTCTATATATGAGACTTCAGCAGGGCAGTGCCGCCAGGTTTACGTCTCGCCCGGGGTTTCAATCATCGTCTAAGGCGCCTTCTATTGGATGCGGGATTACTAGTTAGTCTAGTAGTGCATAACATAAAGCGCAGAGGAGGCAGTGCTGACGGAGGATAGAAATATATAAGGTATTATGTTCCTGCCGTGCAGTCAGCCAGCCGTCACTTCTCAATTCTACCCCCACAGAAAACATTACGACTTACTTCCCTACCTTCTCATGATCTATCATGCCATGCACGCGATCCAAGAAGGTGCCTGCAAAATGCACTCCTTACTAGCAAACGAATATTAGCAAAAAAGATCGTGTAACTGTTACGACTCCGTCAAACGAATCTGTTGATATAGGTCACTCAGCAGCTCCTCCCGACATAGGGCAGCTTGATATTGTGAACCTGCCACAACAGTCCGACAAAAACGCTAGAAAGCTATCATTTGCGGGCTGGGAGGGAATGGACAACGAAGACATCGCCCGCCATACTCAGGCCTTGGATAAGGCAAGTTCAAACTTGCTGCTAGTGACGAGAAGCTAACTCGCGCTGACAGGAGCTCCCGCCAGACACGGACGACGAAGATGAGATACCGCCCATCTCATGCAGGCAGCCATTACTAGAGCCTTTGCACCGACAACCTAGCGTACCTTTTGAAACCCAAGCCCCATTAGCCGAAGAGATGAGCAATGAGGATCCAATCCTAGCTCTAGAAGCAGCTATTGTAGTGGAAACACCTATCGAAGAAGCATTTATCGGGTTGGAAGTATCTAGCGATATAACGACCTTTGCCAAAGCGGACAAGAAGAACAGGCAGGGAGTAGAGGAGGTTACAATAAGCAATTCTCCGATGGCCCTTCAAGGTGGAGGAGCAGTTCCTACTCAGGCAATACAGGGATCGCAAGGTACAAAAACCCGAAACTTGAGGGGTAAAGATTGACCTGTGATACAGACGATCCAATAGTGCTTGACGACGACGATCGCGATAGCAATTATAGTAGTAACTCGTCTAGAAATTCAACTCGCCAGAGAAAGCAGACTAAATACTATTGTATGGTAGGGTGGTCATCACCCAACTATATAGACAAAGTTATTACAAGTCTCGAGGAAACATGGATGGAGTTACAAACTTGTTGGTTCGACATGGATAAAATACGCAACCAAGCGGAAAACACGCAGATTGGCACAGCACTTAGGGAATTCAACGAATGCCTTGAGGAGGTGGAATTAACTCAGGGGTTTGCCGCGCTCCTATTAGAGACGTGGGAGGCTATTGAAGCTAGAGCAGAAGATTGCTGGACGGACACACTAAGCACGCTCTTTCGCCGCCAAACAGAACGGCTTGGCGGTCTCCTTAGGGACCTTGCGAATATGGAGGAATTGTACAATGTAATTATAGAGTATCGCTACGCCTAGCTGCTTAGTGATTAGATAATATTTTTACAATTATTAGTTACGTCTTCAGCACCTAATCTGTTGATGCTATGTTAGTGTAGGGACAAACTAAGTACATTACTATAACTCTCCACTAATGAGTTTGGTTATTATTGGACATGCAGCGCTTGTACTGGAACGCGGTTAACGGCGCAGCATAGGGGAGAGGATCCGATCTACGGAAGCCAATTTTTAGCCGAGATGTAGCACTCTTTTGCTTCGCAGTCTGATGGTACTGGGGCACTCTACGTAATGGTCTTTCTCCTCGTGCTCCTTACTAAACCAAACCTCTAGTAAATACCATTGACTCTAAGCCTGACTACTCAAGTAATCCTCGGGCGGAGGGTGGTTGTCTCCTTATTCCTCGGGAAAAATGGGACCCTGAACGCCAACCCCCAGACCTTGTTCAGATTTCAGTTCCTTGTTAGGAAACCAGACAAGCTCGGCCTACGGGGCGCCATCTATAAGTTTGACAACGTAGTTAATAGAAGCCGAAGTGTTGAGAAAGGAAGCGAGCACGTGTCTGTAAGGAAGCACGTTTTTATCGCCAATGCAACAGATTACTATTGCGAACGTTGCCACGGTGAGCAGGAAGACGTTCATATAGTTGAATTTAGCCGTTGGCATCTCCATCTTATTGGCAATGTCCAGTTCTAATACCCTACCATGCGCCGTGTTCGGGTCGAACGGCGATGGGGACTGGCTCTCGTCATTAGGCTGTGACGCCACATTTGCTGGCAAAATTACATCTTAACCTTGACTATAGCGAGGTCCTTAGATACTCTCTAGTACATATATCTTAGATTCGCCATCAGATGGTTTCACTGTGAGGGTGCTCAGAGTGGGACGCAATATAGATGCGCATCCCACCTTCCGTAATAGTCTACTCTACTACCTTGACTAACACGGGCATAGACGAAATTTATGTAGGAATTATCTAGAGGAAATCATAAAAAAATTTAGTTAACAAATAGGCTTTCTAAATTAGCTATAACTACTCTATCTTAAGCCAATACAGACTTGCAGCTACAATTATGTCTCTAACCTTAATTAGAACTATATCTAGATCAAGGCAAAAAGAGGCGAATTCTGTGCAAAATATATTTCCAATCTAGTTTCATCACATCCTACTGTGACTGCAGTAACCATTACAGGTAACATTATGCTCAAACCAACTTGGCAGTTCTCCGACCTCTACGCGCGACTTCTGGCTTATCATCGTCGGAATAGTCATCTGCATCTCTTTCTGCTTCCCAACACTGTTTCCAGTAACTAAGCTTTGCCGGAGGGCCTGGCTTATCACGATTAGCATCGTGGAACTCACGGAGCTTACGAGGGCTATTTTTGAAGTTGGATGCGTTGTACCATTCCAGATCGACCTCGTACCCAACCCATTGAACATGATACTGCAGATTTCCGCGATAGAGGCGGACTGCTAGAATTTGCTCCACCTCATATTCAGTGTCTTCATTTGGCCTATCACAGTTAAGTCCCAACTTATATGTCTTCTTCAGATTCTTAGTTCGAGTAGATCGGCTGTTGTGGTGGTTCGCTGCGCTTCTCCTGCTACTCTCAGCACCATGAGGACGAAGGCGAGGTAGTTGCTCTAGTTGTTTCATAGCATGTGCGGTAGCTGTAGGGTGTAACTTCGATGCCTTATTTGATAAACAACTATGCCGCTCGTTCGTAATAGCACAGATCGAAGCATCGCGTTTTCGTTTTTGAGCTAGTTGCGTGTCGCTCAATTTCCAGTCATGTGGGTCCTCTGCTGACAATGACTCTTCGAGACCTATTAATACTCGGCCCCTCAACCAGTGCTGGGGCACTACTTACCACGGCGAATATCCTCTGGAACCTCCTCGGAAAGAACATGCATATTGGTAGCATTGATATCGCCATACTGTCCGACAGGGTCCTGTTCGGCACCGGCAACCGCATGGTAACCGGTTCCTTGATACCCTAACGCTCCGTTGCCAGGCTTATCTTGCGTTTCTGTATGGTGCTCTTCAGCTGCACCACTCTCTAAAATTAGAGGGAAGTCTGGCGTGAATTAGTCGATGAGGCCCTCACTCTACACGCATACTCACCCAGACTGTCTCCGTCAAACGGACCATTTAGGGCCGAATTTCTCGTCATAGCGCCTGTAGCGTGATCCGTCCCTTCCCCGACAAGCGATCGCCGGCCCGGCTCGTGGTACTCTAGCCTTTCTAACTCAGGGGTGGCGTCGAGGCCACCGACCACATCTGCTACTTGCGAGTTAACTCAATTCCATTGCATCATAACAGCCAGTACGTACCAGAGCCTGTCGAACGTGAGGCCAGCGTAGCTTCGTGCGGACTAGGTAAGGATACATTCCAATTTAGCATCGTCAACTCGTCTTCGATATAGGAACGCTCTCCATTATCTTCGAAGTCGAGTGCTGAACGGGTATGCTCTGCCGTCTTGGATATAGCCGGTAATTCAGCGCCAGCCATTGGCTTCGCCTCTAACTTGGGCTTGGGCTTGGGCTTAGACTTGGACTTAGACGCTCTGGGAACGTATGGAAATATCTTCAAAGGCAACGAAGGAGGAACCAAAGGAGTGCTGTAGAAGGTCATGCTGGCGTAGCAAGCTGGCGACTTCTTTAGGTAGTGGTGACTCTTGTGCATGTATCACCTTCTGCGAACGGACTCCTGCTTTATATGTCGCCGCCGCCGCCGACACCTTCCTAAGCAGGTCGAGGATGCATAAATGCCGCATCTATTCGCGGAAATGGCCGGCGTGGACGCAGCGGCTAGTGAATCCGCGCCCTGCAAGAAGGACGAATGAAGTTGAAGACCGTCGTATGGTCCACACCATTTAATGGTTCAGGGGCCTATATTCCTGACCGGAGCCATCAATAACCAGCCCCTTCTTACTTGGACCCCTAATCACCCTCTTCGTCCGATGGGTCCCGTGCTGGATGATGCATGATTGACCTGCAGGGGTTTTATTCTTCTCTTCCTTGCTAGTTACATCAAGGCGTTGCGCCGCATGTCCTGTGAAGGGCAGAACATCCAACTAGTACTATAGCGCTGACGAGCAGGGTGGTACCAGATGAAAGGACTATGCGGGTGGGCGGCCGCGTCACCGTCGGGGAACTAGAGCTAAGGGGGAGAGCGAGGTAACGGGAGAGAGGATTGGTCCTGGGTACTGGACCGAGGGACAGGTCGTAGTATTGGCATGCTGGAGCTAAGACGAGAGCGTGAAGGCTACGCATCCGTTCCCTTAAAAGGGAAATAGATAAGGGCGCAGCAAATGCCATTAACGAGTCCGGAGTGGGGCAGTATTCTACGGAAGCTTACAATGCCGTAATAGCTCTGCAGCAGGTGGCGAGCTCCACGCTTCAACCATAGTAACTTGACTCGAATCGGGCGAGAGGGATCAGCTTCAGCAAGCTGCAAGCGCCTGGAAGCTCCTGAATCCTGGGCAGGCGGAATCGGCGGCTGAGTAGGGTTGCATTACAACGTTACTTGCGGAGTCGAGAGATCAACAGAGGCGGTACATCCTGAGACCATGCGGACGAGGTTATTGCCTGATGTAAATGGCCGGCCGCGTCCTTGTCGAGGGATTCAACCCGAGCGCGCTGCAGGATAACAGAGCGGATTGGCGGAGCGTCCTCAACCGATCAACCGAAAAGAATCGAGTGCTAGAGGTGGAGCCATCCGACCTGAGACGGCATGACGGCCGTGCCATTTGCTTTCTACTAAGTCATGCGTGCGCGTCAGCGCATTGCAGGAGCACCCATTTCTCGGCGACTTAACCCAACGAGGGAGGGGAGGGGGGATTCCGAGACTCAGCAGCCGCTGAAGGAGGTGCTGAGCTGCACCGTGGAAATTAGAAGGAGGAGGAGGGGGCTGAACTCTTCCCTTGATCGTAGCGGGTGTGGAAGAGGTCGGGATAGAGACGGAGGGGGGAAGAGGACTCTTGCTCATAGACATGTTGCGGGCAGGTGTCTAGAAGAAAGTTGTGTGGTAACGGGGCTTTAGTGCGTTCTGAAGCTGAAGCTGAAGCTGGTAGCTGGACTGAAGGGAACATGGGCTTGAGAGATTGGGTACTGTCTGTCTGCAGTGTAGTGCAGGGCAGGGCAGTTCTGGCTCTTGCGACGCAGGCGACTAGATTCGAGGAAAATGCCTTATGGAGGCCGGGGTCGGACGGGTCAGTCGGGCTGAAAGGTCGGCTGGTGCGTGGTGGATAAAGGGGTGGGAGTAGAGTGTAAAGGAAGGAAAATGACAGCAAGAGGGAGGGCGGTTTTATGAGGGAACGTCGAGGTTGATTGCCTATTTAGGCGTAGCGCAGAATTACGAGAGAGGCCCGGATTGCCTAAACGGGGTGCATCCATTTCCTCATGTAGGCTTGCCATCTAATTGTTTACTTAATAAAGTTTCTAGGCTAGTCTCTACCTACTTATTTAGTATTATACGTAGTAAGTAGTTAATTTACTATATTATATATAGTACTTAAAGAGGGTAAAAACCCTTATAAATCTAGATTAAGTATATACTCTATAATTACCTCCTCTTTTAGCTTAGTAAGCTTTTTTAAGTTAAGTTAATAATTATATTAAGTAGGCTTTCTAGCGCGTTAATTATATAGTATTAATTAAGAAATATTAAATATAACTATAGTATATTTTATACTTTAGATTTAATTTTAATTAATAAAGGAAATAGTAAGAAGAATATCTACTTTATTATAAAGTAATTAAATAGTAGTTAATTAAGCCATTATAGTTAATAGGTAATACATTATAGAAAGTTAATTAGAGTAGTAACTTACTTAAAGTAGTAACTTATTACATAGTTACATTATACTTAAAACTATATATAAAATACTATAAATATAATACGTATATAATATACTATTAAAAAAAAAAAGAATTAAATTTTAAATTATAATACTTACTTAGATATTACTAGACTTAGTTTAATTACTCTATTATAACCTATAATAAGTATCTATAAAATAAATAAAAAGTAATATTTTTTTTAAACCTTACTAATTGTCCGTACGCAGTACGGATCAGATAAGGATATCTACTTAATGCGCCTGAGCCGTGCGGCCAGACCTTATGGCCAAGCCGCATGACGGCCGTGCGCAGGGGCTGGATATAAAACCATCTCAATCCTGTACGATCAAGAGA